>MJUU01026086.1:0-13797 GCA_002080025.1 Modiolus philippinarum
GAAATAATACATGTCAGCCTAATGCTTTATTGTCATTTAATTAAGTATAGACTTTCGTTATTTTTGCATACATTCTCCCATCAAACGCTCGGTACAAAATATTTAAAAAAAACAACTCAAGCACCTAAATTAAAATGACACAATAAAGTACGACGGCCATGTTTAATTTCTTAAATCAAGTACGCGGATGACATATACTTTTATGTGGCTTATATGTATGAGCCAGAACGTTTCATTAAGTTGCATAACATTTGTCCAATCCCTTTTCGAAATATATTTGCGTTATTAAATATCCTGGTAAAAATAACAAAAATACCAAAGTTACTGTTGGTATTTAACCGACATTGAGAAAAGAAAAGTCATATAGATGTTTGAATCACACAAAAGGCTTTTGTATAGTGGCCCGATGCGGCCATTTTGCGTTTTCGCGTTTTCTACTTTCACTTTCCACAGAGCGAAAACGCGAAATCGAGAAGGCGAAAACGCGAAAGCGAAAACGCGAAATCGAGAAGGCGAAAACGTGAAAACGCGAAAGCGAAATCACGAAAACGCGAAATGAATTTCACTTCATGTTTTCGCGTTTTCGCCTTAGCGATTTTGCGTTTTCGCGTTTTCGCATTTGGCGATTTCGCGATTTCGTTTTTTTTTTCGCGATTTCGCGTTTTCGCCTCGGAAGTAAAGATCTAAAGCATGCGTCATTTGAAACAATTATACGGCCATCTCAAACTTCAGCTGAGAAACAGTATGTGTTATGTTGTGACCAAATACAATAAACTCATGAACTGTATTAATTTTTGAATTGAATTTATTCGGATGTAATTACTACTCAGACCAACTTTTGTATTTTGTATACGTTTTAAGACTTTCATATGTTAGATTCTCTCCATACCGTATGTGTAATATAATTAAAAGATGAAATGATATTTTATTGTAAGCAAGTTTAAATTGATGTGCATTGCTTAATCCGCGTCCAGGGAATTTAAAAAGAGGGATTCAAATTAAGAAAGGAAAGAAAATTTTTGGGATAGTTGTTAGTAAAACATCAGGATATTCATTAAAAAATACATGATTGTCAAAATGGTGGTTCCAACCGACGGAACACCCCCTCTTTTAGATCCGCTAATGGTTTCTTAAATTAAACCTAAGGTCCTGTTAGTTTTCGAACTAGAAGAGACCACATTAGTTCAAACCCCGTCAGTACCATTTAGTTTTCTTTCCTTTATAATTCTTAAACGTTAAACTCAGTGAAAGTGCTATAGAGATAACCGACTAACATGAAAATACATACAAACATGAAAAGTAGTGATCGAGGAGATATGCTATAGATAAAAAACTACATACACATCAACCATCTAAATCTGTTGATTACATATCATTACATGTACTAAACATGAGGTTGCTTGAATCTAATGAAACACTTACACAAGTGAGCAGAGAGGGTCGGGGCTACTGTTTCTATATGTTATGGTTTGAGTATGAGTAAAGGTTTACTTTTTGCCATCTTGCTGTATTAAAGAATGGTATTTTATATGCCAGATATACTGAGACATGCTAAATGTATTAAGCTTCCTTTTCTTAACGATCAATTCAAACCGGGTTTGTTTCTTTTTGTTGGCTTGTCTTTTTTTTATGGCTGGCCCGATCCCTTTGACCCCTCCCCACCTTTTCAGTCCATCGTTTCACTCCCAGCTAGGTGCCAACAACACCGGTTCGATTTTTTACTCGCACATATCGTTCTTTCATACATCACAAACCTTCACTTTTCATCCTCCTTCTAAACACGATAAAAGATTTTCTGACTGTTTATTTTTCTTTCGTAATTAGATATAAAACGTTAATAAACGTCCTATTTATACTGTTCTATTACAAGAATTACACCCAACCAACAAAACCGAGAACTCAAAAATAAAAAAAATGCGTTAAATATTTTATACCTAATTGATTCGTTTACGGATTGACAGCTCGGTTCTACCGTACTCAAATTCGACACTTTTATAAATGCACCCCCGGTGAAACTGTACACCGTGCAATCAGGGTAGCGACTAACTTTACGCAGGGTAGTGCAAAACAAACCAAAAATAGGCATGCAGACGAAAAAAAGTTGATTAATTTTTCATTTTATATGGACATTATGCTTTACTTCGATTATTATGAGATTTGGAGGTGCCAATTAATATTTTGTGTCAGTTGTAGGTTGTTTTGATTGCTTATAACTGTATAATAGCAAAAGTTTTACTGTACACAATTTCACCAGGGTAGGACTAAGCGTACAGTAGGTAGCGACTAACTAAAAGTCGAACTGTACGCAGGGTAGGATTTTAATTGTACGCAGGGTATGACTAAGTTTACAAACAAATACGCGTATTATGACCTACAAAGAGTATATGTTCACCCTGAATGGAACCTTAATGTTAATATGCAATTGCTATGAGCTGTTTTGTTTACTTAGACTAATGTCAGTATCATTGGTATAATGAAAGTCTGTAGACAAAACACCATAAGCCACAGTCATATGAGCTTGCCATGGATAAGAAAATCTTTTCTAGGTCACATAAGTTGCAACATTTATTATATGTGAACATTTTAATATGGGACTTTTGAATCCATTTTCCTCCGGGAACTGTTTTATTTTTGTACGTAAAAAATCAATATATCAATGCACTGAGAGGGAATCGGCACTAATTAATGAACACTATTGAGCTATTTATATTTAATCGATTTGCAGCGCTTCAGATTAATTTTTTTTTCGTCAATCAAAATTTAGTTTAAGTCTGTCAGGAAAAATTATTAATGAACTTCAGTTTCATAATTAGTTTGTTTTTCCCGGTTTCCCTGAAATTCGGGCACTAGAGGCACGTTCCGAAGAGAAGAAAAACGAGGTTTTTTATTGCTTCGTGAAATATATGCTAAAGAGTGTGCTTCGGTCCGATTTCCTGCATTTGAAAAAAAAAAAAAATGAATTCCATCATCAACGAAAGAACTTGAAAAGCATGCATTCTATTTTTGATAGAAGCATATATTTTTAGCAATTTAAAAGCTAGATTTTTAATATCTTGCAAGTATAGCATTGTTGTAAGGGATTACTGGTAACATAATAGCAGTTAATTAGGGAAAAGCACAATCAAATACATGCATGTTTTCGAAAATTCCGTCATAAAAATTAACACATTTTGAATTTTGTACGACGCATTCTATATTTAGACAATATGGTTCAGAGGTCCCCAGAAGAAGTCAAGGTGTGTTTTTTTTTTGTCTGTGAAAAAAAAAGAAAAAGTGAATACATCAAATAGAAAGCTTGGTTCTATTGAATATAATATGGTATCTCCACTGACAAACAGTATGAGAATATCTTCAACAATGTGCAAAAATGTACAGTTTCTTTTATTTAGGTAGTATGTCAATGATTTAGTCCCAATCTGCGTACTGCTTAGTTGCTACCAACTGTACGCTTAGTCCTACCCTGATTTTTTTGGTGTACACGAACTCTTTTGGTTATTGTGACTTTATTAAAAACATATATGCTTACATATTTGATACAAATAAAGGTTAATAGTGTAGTTTTGCTTTACAATTGCCAATACACATTTAAATATGATACAAATACCATATAATAATGAAGTTGCTTTTCGTCTGCATGTCTATTTTTGGTTTGTTTTGCACTATCTTGCGTACAGTTAGTCGCTACCCTGATTGCACGGTGTACAGTTTCACCGGGAGTGTAAATGTAGGAATTAATTTACGGGGAAATGCCTTAAAAGAAGTAAGGGAGAGATTAATATCCCCTACAATAACGTTCTAATGAAATTGTTTTGACAAATTTGTCCATTGTGACATGATCTTGTTCACACACAAACCCAATTGACCTTATATTAAATTTAAAAGATGCACACCAATTTAAACTTATTCTTACTATAAAATATCATTTCATCTTTTAATTATATAACACATACGGTATGGAGAGAATCTAACATATGAAAGTCTTAAAACGTATACAAAATACAAAAGTTGGTTTGAGTAGTAATTACATCCGAATAAATTCAATTCAAAATTTAATACAGTTCATGAGTTTATTGAATTTGGTCACAACATAACACATACTGTTTTTCAATTGAAGTTTGAGATGGCCACATTATTGTTTCAAAGATCTTTACTTCCGAGGCGAAAACGCGAAAACGCGAAAGCGAAAACGCGAAAACGCGAAATCGCAAAGGCGAAAACGCGAAAACGCGACAGCGAAAACGCGAAAACATGAAGTGAAATTCGTTTCGCGTTTCGTGATTTCGCTTTCGCGTTTTCACGTTTTTGCCTTCTCGATTTCGCGTTTTCGCGTTTTTGCTTTCGCGTTTTCGCCTTCTCGATTTTGCGTTTTCGCTCTGTGGAAAGTGAAAGTAGAAAACGCGAAAACGCGGAATGGCATCTTCGGGCCACCATATTTTTGCACCAAAATGGCTGTCAAAAAAGCAGCAACACAAATGTAACAGCTTAAAGAAATTATGATGATCTATACAAATCGAAATAATTGATTGAAGAGGTAAATAAATATTGCTTTACCTCAGGTAACCACGGGTTATTACTTATTATAAAGTGATTACACGTGGTCAAATGGTAATATATTTTACGTTTTTTTTTTATGAATTGTAACCTAAGAAACAAATTTCTATTGTACGAATTGGTTCCTAAGATAATATCAATCATTCATTATTTGATAATGCATACTGTAGTAATCACAATATGTATCTGTGACTCAGGTAACCCAGATCAATCAATAATTCATTACCATTGTCAATTATAATACAAAATTAAGTAGTGAATGGCTCCGCATCTCTTGCTAATGCAGCCCACACGCGTTCTAATATCGTATTTATAACACAAAGCCAGCATGTCAACAAATTTATATTAATTTGGAACATATCAAGTTCGTATATTGCACGCTTTCAAACATTCTAGAGACTCAGAATCTATTGTCCCAGCAGGGATGCAACTCCAGGAATGACCTAAAAGTTGTGCTTGGCAATAATATATAAAATCGTGTTGTATACAAAATGTAGACGCACAACATTGTAAGTCTTATTCTTACTAGAAATATCATAATGCATTTCGCAAAAATTTCCATCAACTTGGAAATAACGTACGTAGTAAAATTCCAAATACAATTAAAAAAACCCATTTCCCCCTTTTTTCTGAAATCTGTGTGTAAAAGATTTCATTTTTTTCTGGGCACTGCAGGATGGTCTGTTTGGCATGATTTTACGTATCTTCATATTTTGGGTAGTATATCATTGAAAATATTAAAGGTAATAATAAAATTTTCGAACAGATTCGTCAAAAGCAGAAATTTAAATAGCCAAAAAGACAAATTAGGTGCAAAACCACCGGAAAAAATGAAAGCCACAATAGTCTTGACTCTGGGTATAAGACGATTTTATGGCGTGCGGTAGTGTCAGATATCAACTCAACAACAAGATTTAGTGCTATTGAAAGTGGTAGACAATGAAAATATGTTCATCCCAATACTAAGTTAAACAGAATCTTGAACCATCGAATCTTTCGAACCGAAACTTCCAAGCTTTTCCACAAGGAACCGATGTCTATTAAAGAACTGTTTATAATAATTATATGAGATGGAATTTTTGAAGAACTGATCTATGGGCGGTCTCGGAGATTACGAGAAATTCTGAATAATTGGTACCAGCTCTTTAGAAACAAATCAACTATGAAATATACACCCCATAAGCAAGAGAAGTAGGAATATTTTTTTTCCATTTAAGTTAAATTAAAATATTTTTAAATCAAATTCGTCCCGTTCGTCGTGTTGAGTAAAATTCGAGATGTAAATCCAGAGTATGTATTGTTTCTTTTATCTTTACTCGGGAGGATATAATGACAGAATCCCTTTGTCAAAAGACGCGTTACAAATGTAAAGAGCATCATCAAGTGAGATTTTAATGATCTTGCCTCTTTTTATGTATATAAGCCTTAACGAGTCCGTGGAGAAACTTCATTTTCGGAGGAGTATAAGAAAAAGTTTGCGAGGAGAGAGCACACTTCGTGCCCTTTGGTATACGAACTCGATGTTGAAAATTAGAGCCTCAAAATGTGACAAATATTTCACAAAACAAATCAAGCATTATGCAAACCTTTTATTTTTAACAAACTTTTCCGCTTAAATTGGTTATATTGATGAAATGTGGAGTTATAACCAAAACACTTTCGAATTATACCCTTAATCTAATTTGAAAATTTAGTTTATCATGGGGAAGTGAAGTATAGGGTGTGGAAAGATAGAATGTATTTTGGAGAACGAGGGGGCTTTTCAAGTATCCACATGTGATTTGTGTCGCATTGGGCATAACTTTGACTGCAGAGAAAATCTTTTGTTAATTAGTTAAATCATGATATGTAAAAGAAAAAAACTCCTCGATATAATTGATGTAATGTACTGTTAGTTTACATTTGATTCGTCATGCCAACATGTAAATTTCACATGCCATTTTCTCCATGGGAAACCTTGTTTTTTCATTATTATAAATTTTCTATAATTATTTTGTGCAACAGGGTTATTTCGGAGTACTGTATACTTAAGTATGTATTTGTATATAGGGCCTTTAAATTGTACATAACGATTACGACTAAATTTCTTAGATTTATTTATATATTGTATAATGTAGAAAAAATAGATGATTATTAGCATGTCTTTGAGTGGGGGTGTCTCCAATTTGTTCCCGTGGTACAAGAATCTCAGTTTTAGATTAGTTAATGCGTTTTGGAATTAAACAACACATAAAATATTGTCATGATTATTAAAGCATGGTTTTCAAAGAAATGACTGAGCTTAATTTCATGTAGATATGTCATTACGGAAATTAGCGAAACATTCCTACACAAGTCTTTTGCGATAAAAGTAAAAAAGTTTTAATCGATGTGAATTCTTTTAAAGGCTTTTAAATGTACTAGCTTTTAAAAGGTATGTCTTTTGTAAATTGATTTTTACTGATTCCAATGGTCCACACACTCAGCGGCCGGGATGATCCTTGCGTATTTGTGTTAAAATTTATACTAGTTTATAAGAAAAAGAAAGGAAACGGGGAATGTGTCAAAGAGACAACGACCCTAAGGGGAGCAATAACAACTCAAAGCCACCATAAGATCTTCAATGAACGGTGAGGAAACCCCACATCCAACGGTAGGTCGGAGTTGGCCCTGTATCAAAATGGCGAATAAAGAGAAGTTGTCGCCCGGACACACACTCCATCAACTGTATATTAAAAGAGCATAGGTCTAAAGCACGGGGAGGAATTTAACCGCCTCCACACGGCACGATAGATAAACTGATGTTTACATTGTTTCCTAATCCATGCTATTTAAATACTTTATCAGGCTTTCCAGGAGACCTTCGGGGCGATGAATTGAAGAACAAAAGTCTGAACGAGGAACGAGGGGCGGAAGGACATTTTATGGACTCTTGGTTCAGCCATTACATTCAGCTGGAATTCGGGATAAACCCTTACCAGAATCCGAAATTTGTGTTGGCATTTTCAACATCGGGATGAAACATTTATTTTCTCTGAAATACGGGATCCGAAAGTTAATTTCGTGGGATTCCGGGAGCACATCCATTCATAAGCTACCTCAGGATTTGCAATAAAGTTATAAACATGTTCGTTTTACTAAAAAAAAACATAAGTTTGTTCTCACAACATAAACATGGCGAGTAACTTGATACTGTTCGGCATTTTTTCCTGCATGTACAGTGGGGTGCAGACATAATCTCTCGTCCAAGTTAACTCGGAGAGCAGTCACGAGAACAGCTCAAAGTTAACTTGAAGTTAACTTGGAGCAGACTTAGAACAGTCATAGAATCCTGACTGCTCTGGTCATAGAATCATGTCTGTTCTAGCCATGACCGTTCTACCTAAGTCTGCTCTAGCTATGACCGTTCTACCGAAGTCTGTTCTAGCCATGACAGTTCTATCTAAGTCCGCTCTGGCCATGACCGTTTTTCCCAAGTCTGCTCTTGGCACAGCTGTTTTGGTCCTATAATCTTTACTGTATATGAAATTGGATTGTGTCAGTTTTTTCTCTTTTCACGAGTCCTAAACTTTCAAATAAAAAAAAACCATAAATAACTCCCTTATTTAACGATGTTTTAATTAATTATTTGTTTCAGCAAACGTAATCTGATAATGATTGACATTTTCCTATAATTAAATTAACGATTTTTTTTATAATAATAAATTTACGGAAAACTTTTTGCGATTCAGTTTTCGAGTATATCACGAAAAGGGAAATTACTCTCACTTTTTACCTTTTACACTTTAAACACAGGTAAATAATTATCCGCGAATAACAGCACTTACCGACAAAATGCAATCTTAAATCCGAATAATTCATTTCATAATTCTAATTTTTATTATTTTTTATATTAATTCTGATCATCCATCTTATCTTCCATAGATATATAATTATTTTCATCTACTCGTCACAACTGATCTTTTATCAAAAAGCCATATAATATAGTTCCCGATATATCATTCATAATAATGATTATGCATGAAAGATTATTTTCATTGCGATGTTCAAGTGAAATAAACGTGTATTGTTAAACTTTTGTTTAAAAGATTTTACATCAAAGTATACAGTTTTATGTTTTAAATTTTGATAGCTAATGGTATTACTACGCGCTGGTCATGGTCTCGTAAGAAACGCAATATGATAACAGTCTACTATGAATAATAATATTGATTTGTGTTTGTTCATGTTTTGATATAAATATTTCTATAGAATATTCATATAAAACCCCTTCCTAAGTATCGTCAACTTGTGTGTAAGTTTTATTATTGTTTTTGTTTACAATTAAGGTACGGACCATTTGATTTTCAGGGGGGGAATTTTTATTCGAGTCGGGATTTTTTTTGCCTGCTTAATTTGCGGGCCAGATTATTTGTTCCCCCTATGCTAGGTTTTTTTTCTAATGAAATCCATTGCTAAGATTGTCAAATAATATCTGTTTAGGTCACAGTGGCCGATGACATACGATGGTTTGTTTGACTGAGCTTGGAACAAATCATAATTAGTCGTGCATATATCCCTTAAAATCTAGTAATCCATAGAAACGAATATTCTCTTGCTCTCCCACTGAAAAAAGGGGGGCAATAGGGTTTTATTGACAGTTTAATGCTTATTCCAAACAGCAAACAGTGTTATTTTATTTCCCCTTAACAGTTAATACAGAGTAAAGAACTAACAAAATCAAGGACGAATATTTAGATATGTATCTAAATATACGTCCTTGACAAAACAGAATACACCAATTGGTCCAAGACAGTTAACAACTGCTTAATTTCACATAAAAAAAGACATGTAACACCATATCGCATACTATTGATATCCCTATTTTTGCATATTTTCAGTTCAATTGTACCAAATTTGAGTACTACATGGCATTTGAACCTGAATTACACCATATCATATACTATAGATATTCCTATTGTTGCATATTTTCAGTACATTTGTACCAAATTTGAGTACAAGATTGCATTTACAACATGTCCGCATACTATCAACATCCGTATTCTTGCATAGTTTTAGTAAATTCGTGCTTTAAATTTGAGTACCAGATGACAATTACTCCATATTGCATACAATCAATATCCTTATTGTTGCATATTTTCAGTACATTTGTACCAAACTAGAGTACAAGATGGCATCTACACCATATTGCATGCTATCGATATTCCTATTGTTGCATCTTTTTAATAAATTTGTACCAAATTTGAGTGTTAGATGAAATTTACACTATATCGCATACTATTGATATCCCTGTTTTTGCATATTTTCAGTTAATTTGTACCAGATTTGAGTACTACATGTACATAGCATTTAGACCTGATTTACACCATACCATATACTATCAATATCCATATTGTTGCATATTTTCAGTACATGTATACCAAATTTGAGTATAAGATGGCATTTACAATATATCGCATACTATGGATATCCCTATTGTTGCATATTTCAGTACATTTGTACCAAAATTTTAGTACAAGATGGCATTTATACCATATCACATACTATCAATATCCCTATTGTTGCATATTTTCAGTACATTTACCAAGTTCGAGTACTAGATGGCATTTACATCATATCACATATTATCAATATCTCTATTGTTGCATATTTTCGGTAAATTTGTACCGAATATGAGTACTATATGACATTTACACATAATTCCATACTATTGATATTCATATTGTTGCATGTTTTCAGTAAATTTGTACCAAATTTGAGTGCTAGATAGCATTTACACTATATCGCATACAATTGATATCCCTATTGTTGTACCTTTTCAGGAAATTTGTACCAAATTTTAAAACTAGATAACATTTACACCCTATCAGATACTATCGATATCCCTATTGTTGTATTTTTTCAGTTCATTTGTCACAAATTTGAGTACTAGATGGCATTTGCACTATATGACATACTATCCATATCTCTATTGTTGCATATGTACCAAATTTGAATACTAGATGGTATTTACACATAATCTCATAGTATTGATTGTATTGATATCCATATTGTTGCATATTTTCAGTAAATTTGTACAAAATTTGAGTACTAGATGGCATTTACACCATATCCCATACTATTGATATCCCTATTTTTGCATATTTTCAGTTCATGTGTGCCTAATTTGAGTACTAGATTGCATATACACCATATCGTATACTATCGATATCCCTATTGTTGAATATTTTCAGTACATTTGTACCAACTTTGAGTATAAGATGACATTTACACCATATTGCATGCTATCGACATCCCTATTGTTGCATATTTTCAGTAAATTTGTTCTTAATTTGAGTACTAGATGACATTTACACCATATCGTATACTATCAATATATCTAGTGTTGTATATTTTTAGTACATGATGTACCAAATTTGAGTATGAGATGGCATTTAAACCATATTGTATACTATCGATATCACTATTGTTGCATATTTTCAGTAAATTTGTACCAAATTTGAGTATTAGATGGTATTTTATACACCATATACTATAATATTATTTCCAGTACATGTGTACTAAATTTGAGTACTAGACGGTATTTACACCATATTGAATGCCATGGATATTTCTTTTGTTGCATATTTTCAGTAAATTTGTACCAAATTGGAGTCCTCTATTTACATTTTATTATATCTTAATATGCTCTGGTTCGATGTAGGAAATATCAAAATTCTTATATACAATGTACATGATGGTGATGATGATGCACGTGAAATAATAAAGATCGTGTTTGGTGTACGATTAAAAAGGGTACGTTATAGACGTTGTACGACTTTGCTGTCTTCATTAATCTGTTAATGTACCCTCAAGGAGAAAAAAAAATGTAATTTAATGGCGGGAAGTTTTATTAGACTCCACGAATTAAGCAATACATGAAATAAAAGACGGCAAGGGAAAAACTATCAACCTTGAGTATTTTTTTTATTTCCAATCCACCAGGGAACTGCACAAGAAAAAAACCAATAAAAGACAAAAACAAACGTCAACAATGATAGGAACTCGTGAGGTACCGATACTAGCAAGAGCTAGTGATAGGATTTAGCCAGCTTATTGGTACCCAACTATATCTGAGATACTGAAGTCCATATCTTAGTAGATGTATTGTCAGATCTGTCCTGGATAGTCACGAGCCACCTGGAAAAAATAATATATTAAGTCACTTTGACCAGAGACATACTGCTTTGACCAAAATCTCTTGCATAAAGGACTCGGGTTAAAATTGGTCTTTGGTTTACAATAAGAATGTGCATATTCAGAATAGTTTAAGCTACTTATTGTTTATTTTCTAAAACTGACTTATTTGAAAAAAGTGATTTTACTGTTGTTTCAGATTACACAATTTTCTTTGTTGAATTTCATTATATTAAGATAAGCACACATATTTTTATTACATTAAGATAAACACATTTATTCGTATGTTTACTATACTATAGGGAAACGGGGCATATAAAGGGGAGGTTTGGGTACCCATAAACCGGTTTAACCCTACCCCTGGCTTTTCCTAGTGCCGGTACCAAGTCCGGCTGTCCCGAGTTCCTATAGTTGTTTACGTTTGTCTTTTGTCTTATTTGTGTTTTTCCTGTGTAGTGCCCTAGCAGATTGTGGCATGTAATTATAATTTTCAGCCATTGTAGGTGTTTCCTGTTGTCCCTTTTATTTCACATATATTTACAAAGGCAATGAATGGACGTGGAGTAAGTGAACATGAGACAAAGTGCCCAAAAACACATGGTTAATCAAAGCAAATGAACAACTGTGACGATTTGATTGCTGTTCTTCATCTTGAAGTCACCCCGAGGCCATCAACATGTTTATGCAAACCAGTCTACGGTGAATATTTTTTTACATGTTTTAAAAGAATTAATCTCAAGATATGGGTTTTCCCATATCTTTTCTTGTTAAAATATAACTTAACTTGATATATGTGACGTGTATATGGGGCACGTTATGAATATTTACAAGGACTGTGACAAGAGCTGCTATGATAGCGGTCATAGCTAGAACAGGTCAGCTGAGAGCAGTCATGGTCAGAACAAACTTAGGTAGAACGGTCATGGGTAGAACAGGTCACAGCAGTTATAGCTCTGACCAGAACGGTCGGGATTCTAGCGATGACCATGACTTTTCAGAGCGGTCAGGATTCTAGAGCAGACTTGGAGCTGTTCTAGAGCAGACTTGATACCTGTTCTAAGTTAACTTAGAGCAGCTTTTATGACTGCTTCAAGTTAACTTTATGAGAGGTTATGTCTGCAACCCACTGTATAAATCATCGCCATAAATATGTGCATGTATATCAACGCATATCGAAGTCAGGTAGCTCTGTGTTAATGATTTATAATACAAAGCCAGGTACCCCTGTAAATGATTTATAATATAAAGCCAGGTACCCCTGTGTTAATTATTCATAATATAAAGCCAGGCACCCCTGTGTTAAAGATTTTTATTATACTTTATGCAAATTTCTTTCTTTTCCGGTTATTTCATTGGATAACCGGCATTTGTTAATTTTCAGTAACGTCTCATTAGGCACGCCCATCCTTAGCAACATGTGTTAATCGTTAGCAAAATGTGTTAATGTCGAAATTAACACCCGCTCCCATCGATGACGTCATCGATGTATATAGATTCTTATTTTCTCGTCACTTTTGTTGTTGACAACAATAATTAAAGCTATTTTAGGTATAAATGTATTTAGTAGTAAAATAAAAGTGACCTAATCATATGAAAAAGGACCTTGTCACAAATTTAATTGCGATTTTGCCACAGTTCGATACAACAGTAAAACAGTAATGACTATTTGTTTATGTATTTTTGATGTTGCATAAATAAAACATTATTATTATTATTATTTTCAAACGTAACGTCCATCGAGGACTTATTGTATACATAAAGCATTCAGTATAATAAAAATCATAACACACTCGGTGAAAAATTATCACCCTCGACGTTGTCTCGGGTGATAATTTTTACCTCGTGTGATAATCTAACCTAACACCTTCATCCAAGGGCATTATGTTTATAATAATACAAAGCCAGGTACCCCTGTGTTAATGATTTATGATACAAAGCCAGGTACCCCTGTGTTAATGATTTATAATATAAAGCCAGGTACCCCTGTGTTAATGATTTATAATACAAGCCAGGTACCCCTGTGTTAATGATTTATAATACAAAGCCAGGTACCCCTTTGTTAATGATTTATAATACAAAGCCAGGTACCCC
>MJUU01026086.1:17721-72500 GCA_002080025.1 Modiolus philippinarum
GTGCAGTATACAGTGCACATCAACGTGCTGCAGTAGAAAGCAAAATAATTACTATGGTCTTCTTGTTAATGCATTACATACATTGTACACGATGAAACTGTAGCCTTGGATACAGGTGATAAACTGTTCAATTATGTAAGACTCGGGTACAGGTAGATTTTGTTAATTGGTACAATCAACACACCTGTCACTTGGTTTACAGGTAGGGTCATAAATCATTCTTTGGTCACTTTAAAATGTTCATTAAGGTAAAATAATATACAAAGATCGTAATACTAGTAACTTCTTGAGTTCAGTAATTTTTAAAATGAGAACAGATTGTCAGACTATAGAGAGGATATTTCATTTGGTTTGATAACAACGCGTGTTATTGAGAAAAATATGAAAAAAATCTTTATTCAAACTTAGTCTTTTGTTTTGTCTTATGTCTTCTACATCTATTAAAATGATGCTTTTCACATACGTTATCAATATCGGCGCAACATGCATAAGAAAAGAGAAGCAAAAATAAGATCATAATTCACATCCTACACTGCCTAGTTACTTTCCGAAAGAAAAAATACCATTCAAAAAGACGAATGGGCAAGAAGTGAGGTCAGTAGATGCTCTAATTTTGTAAATTCAACATATATAATCATCTAGAGTGACGTCGAACTGTATATCAGTCCCAAGTTGGGCCTTGTTACATTTTTCTTGTTTGAATGGCTATTCACACTGAAGAGAATGAACAGTCTGTAACTTGCCAGTGCCTTATAAAAAAAAAGCATATGACATGTTCCATGTTGAAAACAGGACAGGCAAAATATTGTACTGTTACGGCTTCTTTATTAAACTAGCCAAATGGGACATTTTATGTTAATAAAATGTAACTTCTTAACAGCGTATTCAGTGAAACTTCTATTTCTTCAAAGCTTTTACTGGGCGAATTATTTTTATATATACATTTCATCAACGCAACATCCAACTTTTGCAAGGCTAAAGCTTTACAGATCCTTTTGTCAAATACAAGATGCATACCTTTAAAACAGATGATCGATTGTGTATTCAACGTAAACTGCAACATCTTTATTTATCTTTCAAAGTATTGAAACACTAATTTTAGGTTTTAACCTTTTTATTTCGATAATGAAATAATTGATTTTGTTTTTCTTTTTTTTATTATGTAAATGTTTTTGTTTTGTTTTGTTTTTTGTTTTGTTTTGTTTTTTTTCTCGTTTTTGTTTTTTACTTGCTTTTTGTATAATGCTTTGTTTGTTTTTTTTTGTTTTATTTATTTTTACGTTTTGGTTTTTATAAACATCACAATGTCAGAGTTTACCTGCCTTGGAGGATGTTCAGTATCTAGTCACCTGCGTTGTGTAATAGCCGATGTTTTTGTTACACCCAAATAAAGAATCATCGAGGTATCCAGTGGGGATCTTTGTAGTGTACAATTTTTTTCAAGACGGCATCTCCGACTGTCTGCATATCTACACATATCAAGGAAGAAAACATACAAACAAAATATGTGTACCACAGATTGGACACAACAGTACACCTGACGGTGATCTAATTACGATGATCATGTTCATTTTTTTATTATTTAGTTTTCATTGAAGTATAATAGATAGGTGCAGCAGAAAATTGTATATTTTCGTGTTTGTTGGAAGTTGAAACATGGAATTTCTACACGGGCGTCTACACGAATAAACACCCCTGCACATCGAGATCATGAATAAATGTAACAAGATTAAAAAGTCAATCATTAGCCGATGACCCAACAAGTAAAGAAAGTGTAATTAGGCCAAATTCACAGAATGGTACATAAATAATAGGCAAACGCTATTCTAAATATCAAACATTGTATCGCCTTCGTTTTTACAATTTTTGTCACAGTAGACAGGCGCGTAAAATGTTTATAAAATATTTTACTGTCTAGCCCGTCATCAGAAACTGAAAACAACATAGATTTAAAAGAATTTTAAGAATCTTTTACGGAAAATAAGCAAAAATATATGTAAGTCATGAGTCGAACGGCGATTTTTTTGAAAATGCAATAATGAATTTTTGTCATATTGTTAGTGATCGTTGATGGCATACGCCTTATAGCGGTACTCGTTGGTTATAACTTGATGTCAGTACACAGAGCGCCCTCTGCACAATGTCACGTGACCCTCCACGAGTGGACATTTTGTGAAAAAAATACGTTTTTTTGCAACAATAAATTAAAAATACAAAAAGCGAAATATGTCATGTGTATCAGAACTTTATAAGGAATAAATATTCACTTTTCCATAATTTTGCGGACTTTCACTTTAATTTGTTTTTTGATTTTTTTTCTTAGTAATGTATGTGTGTGTTCAAGTGGTGTGATGCAGTAATTTATGTGTTTCAGTGTTTATACATAGTAATTTATGTGTTCAAGTGGTGTGACATAGCAATGCTTATGTTCAAGTAATGTAACATAGTAATGCATGTGTCCAAGTTGGGTGACATAATAATGTATGTGTTCAAGTGGTGACAAAGTAATGACTGTGTTCAAGTGATAAGAAATGGTAATGCATGTGTCCAAGTAAGACGACATTGTAATGTATGTGTTCAAGTTGGGAGACATAGTAATGTATGCGTTCAAGTGATATGACATTGCTATACATGAATTTTCAAGTGGTGTGAAATAGCAATTTGTCTTCTATGAATCCTTTTTTGTAAGCGCTGATTGGTTCATACAAGAATGACAAACTACAGTGTTCGCGCGGGAAAAATAATTGTAAGCCTTTGTTGATGAGTAAAAAAGCACAACCACGTGGGTTTTCGATCGAAGACACGCCCCCTTTACAAGCAATTCTTGATATAAATAAATAAATAAAGTATATTTACGTACAAGATTGACCCTCACGAGTTGAAAATCATACGTAAACAATAACCACATGTACAATACATAAACGTGACAAACATGATCATCAATCAAAATATTTATAACAAAACAAAACCGTGGAGTTAGGATTGAAGACACTCCCCCCATAGCTATAATGGACAAATCCACCATCACCTGTGTAATTTGTGTATTGATCTATTTATATCTCTTTGTCGGTCACAGTTATAGTGGCCAATTCATTAGAATTGAAAGATTCATGTTCATAGAAGACAAAAAAAAATTATCATCGGCTAAAGAGCTAACATTGTGAGTTAGGCTACAAGTAGAAATCTTTTATAAGGTGCGGTTTTCGCCTTACTGTATAATAGATTTCTTTTTGTAGCCTAACCCACGATGTTAGCTCTATAGCCGATGATAGTATATAGTAAGTGTGAAGTGGTGTTACATAGTAATATATGTGTGAAGTGGTGTTACATAGTAATATATGTGTGAAGTGGTGTTATATAGTGATATATGTGTGAAGTGGTGCTACATAGTAATATTTGTGTGAAGTGGTGTTACATAGTAATATATGTGTGAAGTGGTATTACATAGTTATATATGTATATGTGTGAAGTGGTGTTACATAGTTAAATATGTGTGAAGTGGTGTTACATAGTAATGTATATGTCCAGATGAGGTAATATAGTAATGTGAGTGTTTGAAGACAGTTGGGAGACATAGTATTGTTTATGTTTCAGTGTGTAGACATAGTAATATATTTGTTAAAGTGATGTGACATAGTAATATATGTGTACAAGTAATGTGACATAGTAATGCATACGTTTAATTGGTGTGTTCAAGTGTTGTGTAATAGAAATATACATCTGTTCTAGTGATGTTACCTAGTATTGTTTGTGTTTCAGTGATCAGACATAGTAATGTATGTGTATAATTTATTTATTTATTTATCTTTTATTTATTACATGGCATTTATATAGCGCCTATCTAATTGAAAACTACTATAAGCGCTTAACAAGTGGTGTGACAAAGTAATGTATGTTCTCAAGTGGAGAAAAATAGAAATGAATGTGTTCAAGTGGTGTGACATTGTAATGAATGCGTTCAAATGAAGTGACATTGAAATATATATGCCCTTGATGATATAGTAATGTTTTTGTTCAAGTGGTGTGACATAGCCATGAATGTATTCAAGTGGTGTGGCATGGTAATATATGCGTTCTAATGATGTGACAGAGTAATGTATGTAATAACGTGAAGCAAAACAGTAATATATGTGTTCCAGTGGTGTGACATTGTAATACATGTGTTGAAGAGGTGTGACATAGCAATGTATTTTATTCAAATGTGTATGTGTTCAGGTGGTGTAGCATAGTAATGTATGTGTTCAAGTGGTGTGACATTGTAATGCATGTGTTGAAGAGGTGTGACATAGCAATGTATTTTTTCAAATGTTTTGACATAGTAATGTATGTGTTCAGGTGGTGTAGCATAGTAATGTATGTGTTTAAGTGGTGTGACATAGTAATGCATGTGTTTAAGTGGTGTGACATAGTAATGTATGGGTTCCAGTGGTGTGACATAAAAATGTATGTGTTTAGGTAGTGTGATTTCCAAGTGGCGTGAGATAGTAATGTTTGCATTCAAGTGGTGTGAGATAGTAATGTATGCGTTCAAGTGATGTAAGATGTAATGTATATATTCAAGCAGTTTGAAATAGAAATGTTTGTTTTTGGTATGACAAAGTAATGGTAGTGTTCAAGTGATAGTAATGTGTGTGTTCAATTGGTGTTACATTGTAATGAATATGTTCCAGTGGTGTGACAAAGTAATGTTTATGTCCAAGTTGGGTGACATAGTATTGTTTATTTTCAAGTCATGTGATAAGTATATGGTATCTGGATTTTGACATCTGTATATCGTAAATTATCATTTCGTGAGCCAGAATATGAAGCACCGGGGCAAATGAGCTTAGCTAACGAGCCCCACGCTTGATGTTCTGGCGAGTGGGATGATATTTGACAATATTCAAAATTTCAGAATTCAGATTACTTGTTTATCGTTTTTTATTTCCTATTTCTATACAATAATTTATCAGGTTTTGTGTCAAAATCTTCCCAGGTTGCACGGGAAATAAGATTAATTCATACTTTTATAAAACGAAAAATGTTTTTGTAGATAATTAATGACTGCACAATATTTATTGTCGGCTAAAGTTATTAAATCAAGAAAAGTTTTGATCGAATCATGTTAGCAAATCGAAATAAAGTCGGTTTTTGTTGCAGAACTTTCCCATTGTTTACATTTGTCTTCCAGTCCCCAAACACTTTTGTGACGCCACAATGTAAATAAAATGGTGGCTCTGTTGAAGTTATCAGCGACCTAGTTTCTGAAGTTTTTTTAACTTCTCGTTTGTATTTTTGTGTATTGGTGACAGCAATTTGTTAACAAAAATGAAAACATAAAATACAATAGATTCTTCATATAATTAAGAATTATCTTTTGCCAAACAGATAAAAAGGATATTTATTGCTTGTCAAACGTTGGGAGAATCCCTTGATAAATCCAGGTCATCCTCTTGATAAGATCTGGTCAACCGGATATGGCTTTTGCGGAAGTTCTCTGCAGGCTGTAATAAGCGCAGGAAAAGACGATAATATAGTAATTAAAGTTCTTAAAAGGTGTAACATAGTAAGTTGTGTTCCACTGGTGTAATATAATAATGTATGGTTTCCTGTGGTATGACAGTGTAATGTTTGTGTCCCAGTAGGTGATATAGTAATGTATGTGTTCAAGTAGTGGGATGTAGCAATGGAAGTGTTCAAGTGATGTAAAATATTATTGTGTGTGTTCAATTGATGTGACATAGTAATGTATGTGTTCAAGTGATTTGACATAGTAATGTGTTTGTTTAAGTGGTGAGACATAGTAATGTTTGTGTCCAAGCGCTGTGTCATAGTAATGTATGCCTGTGCTCAAGTAGTCTGACAGAAGAAATTAATGTGTTCCAGTGGTGTGACAAAATAGTGTATGTGTTTCAGTGGTCAGACATAGTAATATATATGTACAATTGGTATGACAAAGTAATGTATGTTTTCAAGGTGAATGAAATAGTAATGGATTTGTTCAAGGGATGTGACATAGTAATGTATGTGTTCAAATGAAGTGACATTAAAATATATAATATGTCAATGATGATGTATTAATGTTTGTGTTCAAGTGGTGTGACATAGTCATGTATGTGTTCAAGTGGTGTGACACAGTTATGTATGTGAAAGCGTGAGGTAACAGAGTGATGTATGTGTTCCAGTAGTGTGACATATTAATGTATGTCGTATGCACCACTCAAACCGGTGCTAGGGGCCGTCTTGAACTTGCTATGAGGTATGAGTAATGCTCATTGTTGAAGGCCTCATGGTGACTTCAAGATGAAGAACAACAATAAAAGCGTTGTTCCATTGCTGTGTTTTACCATGTATGTGTAGAGATTTTGTCTCATTTGCATTTACTCCATATCCCTTCATTGGTAATGTATTTAAGTGGTGCGATAAAGTTGTGTATCTGTTGAAGTGTTGTGACATAGAAATGTGTTTGCCAAATGGTGTGTCATAGTAATGTATATGTTCAAATGAAGTGCTATTGAACAATATATGTCCAGTTTGACGATATAGTAATGTTCAGTTAAAGTGGTGTGACAGAATCAAGTATGGATTCAGTAGTGTTACATAGTAATGTAAGTGTCTACGTGGTTTGACAACGTAATGTAAGTGTCCTTTTGGTGTTAAATAGTAATGTATGTGTTCAAGTAATTTGACATAGTAATGTATATGTTCAAGCGTTTTGACATGATAACTAATATGTTCAGGTGATATTAGATAGTAATGAATGTGTTCAAGTAATTTAACATAGTAATGTTTGTGTTCAAGTGGTGTGGAATAGAAATATATTTGCTAAAGTTGTGTGAAATAAAGAATTATATGTTCAATGGTATGAAATAGTAATGTAAGTGTTTAAGTGGTGTGATATATTAGTGTATGTGTTCAAGTGGTANAAATGAAGTGACATTAAAATATATAATATGTCAATGATGATATATTAATGTTTGTGTTCAAGTGGGGTGACATAGTCATGTATGTGTTCAAGTGTTGGTACACAGTTATGTATGTGATAGCGTGAGGTAACAGAGGGATGTATGTGTTCCAGTAGTGTGACATATTAATGTATGTCGTATGCACCGCTCAAACCGGAGCTAGGGGCCGTCTTGAACTTGCTATGAGGTATGAGTAATGCTCATTGTTGAAGGCCTCATGGTGACTTCAAGATGAAGAGCAACAATAAAAGCGTTGTTCCATTGCTGTGTTTTACCATGTATGTGTAGAGATTTTGTCTCATTTGCATTTACTCCATATCCCTTCATTGTTAATTTAAGACAGGAGTTTGTCTCTCCTGCAGTGTGAAGTCCGTAAAAAAAGATTCCCCATGAGAGAGATGTATGCTCTATATACATTACAGTTATGGTGTACTTGTTTTTGAGAGAATTTCTCATATGAATGCACTATCATTCTTTCAAAGTTTGGCTTCTTAATTTTTTTGTAATTCAAAATTGTTTTTCTGACCACCTGTTTATTGTGCCCATGTCTCATGATTTTATTATGCCCAGTTTTCTTACAATTGTCTCGAAGAGTCCCTGTGGTTGTTTAAATGTTGTGATCGTCGTCTACTAGTCTTTTTGTCGGGAAATTGATGACAGCGATTGTAAGAACAATTTGTTAGTTAACTTTATGTTTGTTGACGATCCCGCATCCATGGATCAAAGGATAAAAAGACATGGATGTTGCGTTGCTCAACAATTAGCATTGAATGCCGCTCAAACCGGTGATAGGGGCCGTCTTGAACTTGCTATGAGGTATGAGTAATGATCATTGTTGAAGGCCTCATTGTGACTTCAAAATGAAGAACAACAATAAAAGCGTTGTTCCATTGCTGTGTTTTACCATGTATGTGTAGAGATTTTGTCTCTTTTGCATTTACTCCATATCTCTTCATTGTTAATGTATTTAAGTGGTGCGATAAATTTGTGTATCTGTTGAAGTGTTGTGACATAGAAATGTGTTTGCCAAATGGTGTGTCATAGTAATGTATATGTTCAAATGAAGTGCTATTGAACAATATATGTCCAGTTTGACGATATAGTAATGTTCAGTTAAAGTGGTGTGACAGAATCAAGTATGGATTCAGTAGTGTTACATAGTAATGTAAGTGTCTACGTGGTTTGACAACGTAATGTAAGTGTCCTTTTGGTGTTAAATAGTAATGTATGTGTTCAAGTAATTTGACATAGTAATGTATATGTTCAAGCGTTTTGACATGATAACTAATATGTTCAGGTGATATTAGATAGTAATGAATGTGTTCAAGTAATTTAACATAGTAATGTTTGTGTTCAAGTGGTGTGGAATAGAAATATATTTGCTAAAGTTGTGTGAAATAAAGAATTATATGTTCAATGGTATGAAATAGTAATGTAAGTGTTTAAGTGGTGTGATATATTAGTGTATGTGTTCAAGTGGTATGACATAGTAATGTATCTGTTCCAGTAGTTCGACATAGTAATGTATGTGTTTAAATAATGTGACATAGTAATGTATGTGTTCAAATGGTGTGATATTCAAATGAAGGTGCTCAAAAACGTGCCATTGTAATATGTGTGTTTTAGTATGAGATAGTAATGTAGGGCTTCCTGTGGTGTGATATGGTAATATATGTGTCCCAGTTGGTGATATAGGAATGTATGTGTTCAAGTGGTGTGACATATTAATGTGTGTCTTCAATTGGTGTGACATAGTAATGTATGTGTCGAGCGCTGTGTCATAGTAGTGTATGTGTGTGTTCGAGTAGTGTGACATAGAAAAAATAAGTTCAAGTAATGTGACAGAGTAATGTAGCTTGACATGTCAAATGTACTTTTTTGTCTCAGAAAAAGGGCTGATATCCTGAGAATCAGAGTAATGTATGTTTTCAAGTTGAATGACATAATAATGTATGTGTTCAAGGTGTGTAGCATACGAAAGCAAGTGTTCAATTTGTGTGTTTTTATTGATTGCACACATTATTGTATCTGTTCAAGTTGTGTGACATAGTAATGTGTGCGTTTAAGAGTTGTGTTATAGAATTTCATGCGTTAAAGAGGTGTGACACAGTAATATATAAGTTTCATTTGTGTGGCATAGCAATGTATGTGTTCTAATGATATGACAGAGTAATGAATTTGTTCAAGTGATATGGTATATTAATATTAGTGTCATAATAATGTTTGTGTGTGTTCCAGTAGCGTGACAATACAAATTTATGTGTTCCAGTGGTAAGACAAATTAGTGTATATGTTCAAGTTGTGAGACGTCTAATGTATGTGTACAAGTGGTGTTACAAAGTAATGTATGCTTTCAAGTTGAATGAAATAGTAAAGTATGCGTTGAAGTGGTTTGACATAGTAATATATATGTTCAATGAAGTTACATTACAATATATATGTCCAGTTTGATGATATATTAATGTTTGTGTTCAAGTGGTGCGACATAGTCATGTATGTGGTCAAGTACTGTGACACAGTTATGTATGCGATAGCGTGAAGTAACACAGTAATGTATGTCTTCCCGTAGTGTAAAATATTAATATATGTATTTAGGTGGTGTGCTAAAGTAGTGATTCTGTTGAAGTATTGCGACATAGCAATGTATGTGCCAAATGGTGTGACATATGTGTTCCAAGGAAATGCTGTTGAAATATATATGTCCATTTTGATAATAAAGTAATGTTCGGTTAAACTGGTTTACATCGTCATGTATGTGTTCTAGTTGTGTGGCACAGTAATGTATGTGATAACGTGAAGTTACAAAGAAATGTATGTGATAACGTGAAGTTAAAAGAAATGTATGTGATAACGTGAAGTTACAAAGAAATGTATGTGTTCCAATGGTGTGACATATTAATGTATGTATTTAAGTGGTTTACCACAGTAGTGTATTTGTAGAAGTGTTGTGATATAGTAATGTATATGCCAAATAGTGTGACATAGTAATATATGTGTTCAAGTGAAGTGACATAGTAATGTATGTATCCAAGTTGGGAGAGATAGTAATGTATGTGTTCAAATGATGTGACATTGTAATGCATGCGTTGAAGTGGTGCGACATAGCAATGTAGTTGTGACATAGTAATGTATGTGTCGTCCCAGTGATGTTATACACATGTTGTATTGTATGTGTACCAGTTTATATATTGATTTGTGTGTACAAGTGAGGTGACACAGTAATGTATGCGTACTAATGTTGTGACATAGTAATGTAAGTCTCCACTTAGTGTAAAATGGTAATGTTAGTTTCCACGTGGTTTGACAAAGTAATGTATGTGTACAAGAATTGTGTTATAGTAATGTATGTGTCTACGTGGTTTGACAACGTTATGTAAGTGTCCACTTGGTATGATGTAATAATGTATGTGTTCAAGTGTTGTGACAGTAATTTATGTGTTCCAGTAGTGTTCCATAGTAATGTTTGTTTCCAAATTGGTTGACAGAGTAATTAATGTAATATCGTGAAGTAACACAGTAATGGATTTGTGTCCAGTGGTGTACCATTATAATGTATGTGTTTCAGATATTCGAGTGTCAAGTGGTGTGACATAGTAATATTTGTGTTCAAGTGATGTGAGATAGTAATGTTAAAATATATATGTTGTGCGATGGCCACAAATTAACTATTGAACAAGATAAAAACAAAATAAAAATAAAGAATAAAAATTAATATTATAATAATAATAAATAAAATAACTATACCATTTTTAATTTTGTAGAGATAGTAATGTATGTGTACAAGTGATTTTATAAATTAATGTATATGTTATAGTGGTGTGAAATAGAAATGTATTTGTTCAAGTGGTGTGAATATGGAAATGTATTTGTTCAATTGATGTGACATAGTAATATAAGTGTTTAAGATGTGTGACATGTAAGTGTATATGTTCATGTGGTGTGACATAGTAATGTATGTGTTCCAGCGGTGTGACATAGTAATGTATGTGTTCAAGGGATTTGATATAGTAATGAAAGTGCTCAACAGGTGTGACATAATAATATGTGTGTTCCAGTGGTTTTATATAGTAATGCATGGCATACTGTGGTGTGATGTATGTGTCCTAGTTAGCTATATAGTAATGTATGTATTCAAATTGTGTGATATTAATGTGCGTTCAGTTGATGTGACATAGTAATGTATGTATTTAAGTGGTTTGACAAAGTAAGGTGTGTGTTCAAGTGGTGTGACATAGTAATATTATGTGTTTAAGCGCAGTGTCATAGAAATGAGTGTGTGTGTTCAGGTAGTGTGACATAAAAATTAATGTGTTCAAGTGGTGTGACAAAATATTGTTTGTGTTTCAGTGGTGTGAGCGAGTAATGTATGTGCTCAAATGGTGAAACATGTCGAATTATGTACTGTGTTTATTTAAGTATTAGTGCTGATATCTATATAATCAGAGTAATGTATATCTTCAAATTGTGTGACGAAAATTATGTTTGTTTTAAAGTTATGTGGCGTAGGAAAGCATGTGTTCAATTTGTGTGGCATAATAAGGTATGTGTTCTAGTTCTGTGGCACAGTGATGTTTGTGATGACGTGAAGTAACACAGTATTGTATGTGTTCCAGTGTTGAGACATATTAATGTATGAATTCAAGTGTTGTGGCATAGCAGTGCTTCTGAAGAAGTGTTGTGACATATCAATGAATGCGCCAAATGGTGTGACATAGTAATGCATGTGTTTTAATGATGTGACATTGTAATGCATCTGCTGAAGTGGTGTGACATAGCAATGATAGTGTTCAAATGTTGTGACATAGTGATGTATGTGTTCAGGTTGTGTAGCATAGTAATGTATTTGTCCCAGTGATGTTACATACATGTTGTATTGTATGTGTACCAGTGTATATAGTAATTTGTGTGTACAAGTAATGAGACATAGTAATGTATGTGTGCTAATGTTGTGACATAGTAATGTAAGTGTCCACGTAGTGTGACATGGTGATGTTAGTGTCCACGTAGTATGACAAAGTAATGTAAGTATCCACATGGTTTGACATAGCAATGTATGTGTTCAAGTGATGTGACATAGGTATGTAAGTATCCACGTGATTTGACATAGTAATGTATGTGTACAAGTGTTATGAGATAGTTATGAAAGTGTCCAAATTGGTTGACAGAGTAATGAGTGTAATCACGTGAAGTAAAACAGTAATGGATTTGTTCCAGTGGTGTGCCATTATAATGTATGTGTTTCAAATATTTGAGTGTCAAGTTGTGTGATATATTAATATATTTGTTCAAGTTATATGAGATAGTAATGTATGTGTACAAGTGATTTGACATATTAATGTATATGCTATGGTGGCGTGAAATAGACAAGAATTTGATCAAGTGGTGTGAAATGGAAATGTATTTGTTCAAGTGGAGTGACAGAGTAATGTAAGTGTTTAAGTGGAGTGACATGTTAGTGTATGTGTTCAAGTGATGTGACATAGTAATGTATGTGTTCCAGCGGTGTGACATAGTAATGTATGTGTTCAAGTGATGTGATATAGTAATAAAAGTGCTCAACAGAAGTGACCTTATAATATGTGTGTTCCAGTGGTTTGATATAGTAATGCATGGCATACTGTGGTGTGATGTATGTGTCTAAGTTGGTCTTAAAGTAATGTATGTGTTCACGCGGTGTGTCATATTAACATGTGTGTTCAATTGGTGTGATATAGTAATGTATGTAATTCAGAAGTTTGACAAAGTAAGGTGTGTGTTCAAGTGGTGTTACATAGTAATGTATGTGTTTAAGTGCAGTGTCATAGAAATGAGTGTGTGTGTTCCAGTAGTGTGACAGAGAAATTAATGTGTTCAAGTTGTGTGACAAAATATTGTATGTATTTCAGTGGTGTGAGAGAGTAATGTATGTGCTCAAATGGTGTAACATGTCAAATTATATACTGTGTTTTATTAAGTATTAGTGCTGATATCTAGAGAATCAGAGTAATGTATATGTTCAAATTGTATGACCTAATAATGTATGTGTTAAAGTTATGTGACGTAGGAAAGCATGTGTTCAATTTCTGTGGCATAATAAGGTATGTGTTCTAGTTCTTTGGCACAGTTAAGTTTGTGATTACGTGAATTAATACAGTAATGTATGTGTTCCAGTGTTGTGACATATTAATGTATGTATTTAAGTGGTGTGGCATAGCAGTGTATCTGTAGAAGTGTTGTGACATAGCAATGTATGTGCTTAATGATGTGACATAGTAATGTATCTGTTCAAATGATGTGACATTGTAATGCATGTGTTGAAGTGGTGTGACATAGCAAGGTATGCGTTCAAATATGGTGACATAGTGATGTATGTGTTCAGGTTGTGTAGCTTAGTTATGAATGTGTCCCAGTGATGTTATGTACATGTTGTATTGTATGTGTACCAGTGTATATAGTAATTCATTATTACAAGTGATGTGACATAGTAATGTATGTGTACTAATGTTGTGACATAGTAATGTAAGTGTCCACGTAGTGTGACATAGTAATGCTAGTATCCACAAGGTGTGACAAAGTAATGTACGTGTTCAAGTGATGTGACATAGTTATGTGAATGTCCACGTCGTTTGACATTGTAATGTTGTGACATAGTAATGTAAGTGTCCACGTTGTTTGACAACGTATTGTTATTGTCCACTTGGTATGATATAATAATGTATGTGTTCAAGTCTTGTGAAATAGTAATGTATTTGTTCCAGTAGTGTTCCAGAGTAATGTTTGTGTGTCCAAATTGGTTGACAGAGTATTGAGTGTAATAACTTGAAATAGCACAGTAATGGATTTGTTCCAGTGGTTTGTCATTATAATGCATGTGTTCAAGATGTTTTATTGTCAAGTGGTGTGACATGGTAATGTATGTATTCAAGTGATGTGAGATAGTAATGTATGTGTACAAGTGATGTGACATATTAATGCATATGTTATAGTGGTGTGAAGTGGAAATGTACACACATGTATTTGTTCAAGGGGTGTGACATAGTAATGTAAGTGTTTAAGTTGTGTTACATGTTAGTGTATGTGTTCAAGTGGTGTGACATAGTAATGTATGTGTTCCAGTGGTGTGACATAGTAATGTATGTGTTTAAGTGATGTGATATAGCAATAAAAGTGCTCAACAGGTGTGACTTGATAATATGTGTGTTCCAGTGGTTTGATATAGTAATGCATGGCATACTGTGGTGCCATGTATGTGTCCCAGTCGGTGATATAGTAATGTATGTGTTCAAGTGATTTGTCATATCTCTATGAGCGTTCAATTGGTCTGACATAGTATTGATTGTAATTAAGTAGTTTGACAAAATAAGGTGTGTGTTCAAGTGGTGTGACATATTAATGTATGTGTTTAAGCGCACTTTCATAAAAATGAGTGTGTGTGTTCCAGTAGTGTGGCATACAAATTAATTCGTTCAAGTGGTGTGAAAAAATATTGTATGTGTTCTAGTGGTGTGAGAGAGTAATGTATGTGCTCAAATGGTGTAACATGTCAAATTATGTACTGTTGTTGATATCTAGAGAATCAGAGTAATGTATATGTTCAAGTTGTGGGACATATAAGTGTATGTACTAAAGTTGTGTGGCATAGGAAAGCATGTGTTCAATTTGTGTGGCATAGTAATATATGTGTTCAGGTGGTGTTACATAGTAATGTGTGTGTTTATGTGGTGTATTATAGAATTGTATGCGTTCAAGTGATTTGACACAGTAATGTATGTGTTCCAGTTGCATGGCATAGTAATGTATGTGTTCTAATAATATGACAGAGTAATGTATTTGTTCAAGTGATGTGCTATAGTAATGTAAATGTTCTAGTGATGTCACATAGACATGTATGTGTTCTAGTGGTGTGACATAGTAACGTACGTGTGTGTTAAAGTAATTTGGCATAGTAATGTGTTGTTTAAGTGTTGTGATAAAGTATTGTATTTGTCAAGTGGTGTGACATAGTAATGCATGTTTTCAAATGGAGTGACATAGTAATGTATGTGTTCAAATGGAGTGACATAGTAATTTATGTGTTCAAATGGAGGGACATAGTAATTCATATGTTCAAATGGAGTGACATAGTAATGCATGTGTCAAATGGAGTGACATAATAATGCATGTGTTCAAATGGAGTGACATAGTATTGTATGTGTTTAATTGATGTAATATAGTAATTCATCAATTTAAGTGTTGTGAAATATCAAAGTTTGCAATGATTTTTTCGTGTGGTAGCATATTATAATGTAATGTTTCAATAGAATATGTATATCAAGAGAAGGGTATTTCTTAGCAAGAGTGCACCAAAAATACCTCTACACAAAAAAAAACAAACAAACAAAAAACAAAAAAACAAAAAAAAAAACAAACAAAAAACCAAACAAACAAAAAAACAAATTTGTGGCAATTGTCACCTGAATAAACGTAATTAGATAAATTTTCTGCTTTTACTTACTCCGTTTTTGATGTACGATTTAGCAATGTGAATACATTATTCCATCCATCTAATCGGCAATTTTCGGACTTTATCGATAATTATATAATAAAAATGTAATATACAAATCGCTGTGTAGGCCATAAAATCTAGACCTATAATTTAAAGAGATCATTATGTTGATGGTATGTAGTTACAGGAATGTTTACACCATAACATCACTATCTCACTTAGTTTGCATATGTTTCTTATGTTTATAGACATTAGTGATGCCCCTTTAATGGCTGACACTTGTACTTGAGAAGAGTTTGCACACGTTGAAATGGACACATGTGTAGTGACGTGTTCAGCACTGTTCAATCAAACGATGGGGTGAAAGGGGGGGGGGGCAGTTAACGTGATATATTTGAATCATTTGTTATATAGTGTACTTCCTGCATGTGCTCTGTTCCTGGTATTAACTTTTTTGCGTTTGGAATAGACGTCAGAGGGGTTGAATGTGCAATGGACGAGTCAAAAGAACCAATACGGAACTTTTTATAAAGAAACTGTAACTTGTGTAATGGAAGGCAAAAGTGAGTGCCGCAAATGCCATTAAGCTTGAATAAAAATGTCTAACCTATTCAATGAATAAATGTAAACATACCTCATCAAACTAACAATTTATAAACTTGATGTGTACTCTAAAAACATGACAAAGACTTTACTAGATTTTTAATTGACGAAAAACAGTGAAGCATTTAGTGTATACAATGATTTTTTGAATAGAGCAAAACACTGTCTCAAAAACTATTTAGTCAGGGATTTATTTAGCTTTTGTTACTTTCATCTCTTCAGAAATTCTATGGCCGTCAACATGATATCATTGACAGATATAACGTGTTTGTGTCCCAAATGAAAACGGGCATTTTCAGCTAGATTTCACGTCTTCAGGGATTTCACATACCCGGTTTTGACTCGACCCTGTATTGACTCACTAATAGTGTGACTAGGGCCAATTGTGGAGCAGAACATGCTTACCATTCCGGGGCACCTGATGTCACTCCCTGTTTTCATGGGAGTTCACATTATGAGTGCCTTAGTTCTTGATGTTCCCTTTTTTATTTCCGTGCATTGTGGCTGTCTCACGTCCTTGTTTTGTCTTTGTTTTCTCTGTTGCCGTTTTTGCCATGTCTTTGGACTTTGATTTTTGTAATCATCACTTCCCTTGTTCCCTCGGTATTCTACTGTTGTTGTTTTTTAACCTAGCTGGAGAGCTGGAAAATATCAACCATTGTTCATGGTAAGTTCAGCATGTTAAAATTAATTATAGATTCCACTAGATGAATTAATTTATGTATTGGTCTTTAGATAATAAAAGAACATATTCAGCGACAAATATGAATAAAAAGCCCAATATTACTAAGCTCCGAAAAGCAAACTTCACACAAGACTGAGACATTGTTTCAGTTACTTACCTCGAGTAAATATTATAAATAATCCCAGTGTGTTTGTCGCCCCGGGGTTTGTCGTTTTACTTATCAATACATTATTTCATGGAATGGGGAGATTCCAGGAATAAAGGAGACATCTTGTTGAAGTCCAAGATCTAAATAATGTTGACATTATATACAATATCCTAGATACCAGGAGCGCAGAAGACATCATCTTGAAGTCCAATATTTAAATAATGTTGACATTATATTGAATGCCCTAGATTCCAGGAATACAGAAGACATCATTTTGAAGTCCAAGATGTCAATAATGTTGACATTATATGCAATGTCGTAGATTGGAGGAATACAGAAGTCATCATCTTGAAGTCCAAGATTTAAATAATGTTGAAATTATATGCAATGTCCTAGATTGGAGGAATACAGAAGATATCTTATTGAAGTCCAAGATTTTTATAATGTTAACATTATATTGAATGCCCTAGATTCCAGGAATACAGAAGTCATCTTATTGAAGTCCAAGATTTAATTATGCTGGCATTATATGCAATGCCCTAGATTGGACGAATACAGATATCTTTTTGAATTCCAAGATTCAAATATTGTTGACGTTATATTGAATGCCCTAGATTCCAGCAACACAGAAGTCATCTTCTTGAAGCCCAAGATTTAAATAATGTTGACATTATATGACATTACACATTTTGTTGTGAATTTGTTGCCGATGAATTTATGTGCATGAAAAGCTTTTGAAATTTCCAAATTTAAAAGGTCTTGCTGGATCCATTTATCTCTTTTTTACCTTCATTGTGGTTGCATTTTTTGCAAAAATTATAAATAATCACAAAATATACATGTTTGCAAGCAAAAGAAAGATAACTCTAGCGGTATGACAAATAGAGTTTTTAGATTTCTTTTAATTGAACTAGACAGTTATTTGTATTTAGCAAGAAAAAATATATTCCGCTTGCAATTATTTCATTTTCAAGAAATGCAAACAACATGCAGAAACATGTTAATTAATTTCTTAGCTATCTTAGTTTTAACGGAAATATTGAATCAATTCTATGCAATCATAAACTATAGCTACATAAAGAATTCTTCACACTGTCTTTACTATCGGCAAAATTTGGCATCTTTTGTCTCCCGATATGTTTCTATAACCTTCAACGATTTATAAAGGTAGTGTATGTACAAATTAAACATGTATTTTTTAAATACTTTCTCTGCATTATTTTTTTTTATTTTATATCAAACAATAATAATAATTAGCCTGAATAAAAATGGATTTCTTACCTATTGCACGACTAAATGCAGATATACCTCATAAAACTTACAATTTATAAACTTCATGTGTACTCTGACCACATGACAAAGGCTTCACTCTACCGGTACACCTGATCTCGCCCATGGTTTTTATTGGTCCGTGTTGTTCATCTGAATATTTGTCTTGATTTTTCTTTTTTGTCCCGTACTTAAGTGGTGTCGTTGTTTCTTAGTGTTTCCGATGTTGCCTTTGTCCATGGATTGTTCGTTCTTTTGACTGACGTTTCGGTTCTCACTTACTTTACTAGATTTGTAATTGAAGAAAAACAATTAACCTAGCTAGAGAGCTGGAAAATATCAAAAATTGTTCATGGTAAGTTCAGCATGTTGAAATTAATTATAGATTCCACTAAATGAATTAATGAATGTATTGGTCTTTAAGTAATAAAAGAAGATATTCAGCGACAAATATGAATAAAAAGTCCAATATTACTAAGCTCCGAAAAACAAACTTCATACAAAACTGAGACATTGTTTCATTTTGCAGTATACAGAGCAGGACATGCTTACCCTTCCGGACCACCTGATGTCGTTCTCGGTTTTTATGGGAGTTAACACTGTCAGTGCTTTAGTTTTTTGTAATGTCTTGTTAAATTTTATTTTTGTCTTCGTCAGTGATGTTTGTGGTACCGAGTTGTCCCTGTCCATGTTTGACTCTAAAGTGATTACAAAAGCTTTTCAAACTGTTTGCGGGTTAGAGAAGTTACATGTACCATGGTTCTCAATTGGTTTTGTTTAGGGTTAGAAAATGACAATAACCCATCAGTAACCTAACAGATCTTTCAAAACTTATGCCTCACTGACCGTGTGATGGGTGCTGTATACAGAGCAGGACATGTTTACCCTTCCGGACCACCTGATGTCACTCTTGTTTATTGAGAGTTCACACTGTTAGTGCTTTAGTTTTTTTGTGTTGTATATGTAATGTTAGTGTGTTTTGTGGGCATGTGGTGTCTTTCGTCTTCCGTCTCCTGGTGTTCTTGCTTTTGCCTTGTCTCTGGACTTTGATTTGTGTAATCCTGTGCTTTGTTCCTTCGGTATTCTACTGCCGTTGTTACTTACCTCGAATAAATATTATAAATAATTCTAGTGTGATTGTCGGCCCGGGGTTTATCTATTAACTTATCAATACATTACTTAATGGAATGCCTAAGATTTCAGGAATAAAGAAGACATCTTGTCGAAGTCCAAGACTTAAATAACGGAATTGTCTCCCATTAGACTTTTGTAATGGAAGGCAGAGGTAAGTGCCTCAAAAACCAGTTAGCTTGAATAAAAATGGATTTCTTACCTAATGCATGACCGTATTGTTCATCTGTATATTTGTCCAAGATTTAGATAATGTTGACATTATATGACCTTACAAATTTTGTTGTGAAATTGTTGCCGAAGAATTCATGTACATGAAAAGCTTTCGACATTTTAAAATTTAAAAGGTCTCGCTGGATCCATTTATCTCTTTTTTACCTTCATTGTGGTTGAATTTTTTGCGAAAATTATAAATCCACAAAATATACATGTTTGCAAGCAAAAGAAAGATAACTCTAGCGGTATGACAAATAAAGTTTTAAGATTTCTTTTAATTGAACTAGACAGTTATTTGTATTTAGCAAGAATAAATATATTCCGCTTGCAATTATTTCATTTTCAAGAATGCAAACAACATGCACAAACATGTTAATTCCATTCTTTCGAAATGTATTCAAAACGAAAACCTTTCCGTATCTAAAGTCTGATTAATCAATAATACACATGCAAACATATTTAAAAACAAATGTAAAAAACTAGCTATCTTAGTTTTCACGGATATTTATCAATTCTATGCAATTATAAACTATAGTTACATATAGAATTCTTCACGATTTTAACGATCGGCAAAATTTGGCATCTGTTGTCTCCCGATATGTTTCTATAACCATCAACGATTTATAAAGGTAGTGTATGTACAAATTAAACATGTATTTTTTTTTTTATTTTCTCTGCATTATTTTTTATATTTTATATCAAACAACTGTTCCACACATTTTTTTTTTGTCACCACAGAACATTCAAATTACCAAATACAAAAATCCTGTAAAACTTGTATAATTATAGGATTAACCTTTATCGTACTCGTCATAGTGCGTTTCGCAATATTAACTTTTACTTTTATGGCTTTTCTTTTATTATTCAGTAAAACTGGTGTTAGTAACTTCATTCCATGTCTTTACCATTCATGCCATATCTAACTTTTCGATTTGCAGATAATGCTAAAGTACGAAAAACATTACCACTTGCTGGACTACGATCCTGTCCAGAGATAAATTCAAAATCATTGGGGGTTTGCGGAATTGTCTCCCATTAGACTTTTGTAATGGAAGGCAGAGGTGAGTGCTAAAAACCAGTTAGCTTGAATAAGAATGGATTTCTTACCTATTGCATGACTAAATGTAGATCTACCTCATAAAACTAACAACTTATAAACTTCATGTGTACTCTGACCACATGACAAAGGCTTCACTCTATCGGTACACCTGATTTCACCCATGGTTTTTATTGGGTCCGTGTTGTTCATCTGTATATTTGTCTTGATTTTTCTTTTTTGTCCCGTACTCAAGTGGTGTTTCTTTGTGTTTAAGATGTTACCTTTGTCCATGGATCGTTCGTTCTTTTGACTGACGGGTCGGTTCTCACTTACTTTACTAGATATGTAATTGACGAAAAACATTTAACCTAGCTGGAGTGCTGGAAAATATCAAAAATTGTTCAATGTTAGTTCAGCATGTTTAAAGTAATTGTAGATTCCACTAGATGAATTAATGAATGTATTTGTCTTTAAGTAATAAAAGAAGATATTCAGCGACAAATATGAATAAAAAGCCCAATGGTACTAAGCTCCGCAAAACAAACTTCACACAAAACATTGTTTCAGTTACTTACCTCGAGTAAATGTTATAAATAATCCCAGTTTGTTTGTCGCCCCGGGATTTGTCGTTTTACTTATCAATACATCATTTCACGGAATTCCCTAGATTTCGGGAATAAAGAAGACTTCTTGTTGAAGTCCAAGATATAAATAATGTTGACATTATATACAATATCCTACATTCCAGGAATACAGAATACATCATCTTGAAGTTCAAGATTTCAAACATGTTGACATTTTATGGAATGTCCTGGATTGGAGGCATACAGAAGTCATCCTCTTGAATTCCAAGATTCAAATAATCTTGACATTATATGCAATGTCCTAGATTGGAGGAATACAGAAATCATCTTGTTTAAGTCCATGATTTAAAAATATTAACATTATATGACTTATACATTTTGTTGTGAATTGATGTCGATGAATTCATATGCATGAAAAGCTTTTGTAATTTCAAAATTCAAAAGCTCTTGCTGGATTCATTTATCTCCTTTTTACCTTCATTGTGGTTGCATTTTTTTTTTGCAAAAATTATGAATTATGCAATAACGCGTATATAATTCCACAAAATATAAATGTTTGCAAGGAAAAGAAAGATAACTCTAGCGGTATGATAAATAGACTTTTTAGACTTCTTTTAATTGAACTAGACAGTTATTTGTATTAAGCAAGAACAAATATATTCCGTTTGCAATCATTTCATTTTCAAGAAATGCAAACAATATGGAGAAACATGTTAATTCCATTCTTTCAAAATGTATTTAAAACGAAAACCTTTCCGTATAGGGATAAAACCTATGTTTTCGAAAGTCTGATTAATCAATAATATACATGCACACATATTTAAAAACAAATGTAAAGACCTAGCTATCTTAGTTTTCACGGATATTTATCAATTCTTTGCAATTATAAACTATAGTTACGTATAGATTCTTCACGCTATCTTTACAATCGCCAACTTTGGCATCTTTTTCTCTCCCGATATGTTTCTATAACCTTCAACGGTTTATACAGGTAGTGCATGTACAAATGAAACATATACCTTTTTAAAATATTTTCTCTACATTATTTTTTATATTTTATATCAAACAATTGTTCTACACACTTTTTTGTTACCACAGAACATTCGAATTACCAAATACAAAAATCCTCTAAAGTAAAACTTGTATAATTATAGCATTAACCTTTATCGTACTCGTCATAGTGCGTTTGGCAATAATAACTATTACTATTATGGCTTATCTATTGCATGAATAAATGCAGAAATACCTTATAAAACTAACAATTTATAAACTAAGCTCACACAAACATTGTTTATGCTAAGCTTAGCAGGTTAAAATTGATTAGAGATACCGCAAGATGAATAAATAAATTTATTGGTCTTTAAGTAATGATAGAACACATTCTGCGACAAACATGAGTTAAAGCAGAAAAAAGAAGGGAAACGGGGAATGTGTCAAAGAGACAACGACCCAAAGTGGAGTAATAACAACTCAAAGCCACCATAAGATCTTCAATGAACGGTGAGGAAACACCACACCCAACGACAGGTTGGAGTCGGCCCCTACATAAACAGTAATCAAGTTCAGTGAAATAAATATCATCCTAGACTCCTATAAAGTAAACTAACTAGAAAACAGAAAAGATACACAAAGGCTTAATAAATTTACTCACTTAGGACAGGCGCAAACCTGCTGCGGCAGCGTTAAAGTAGTTTTATTGAGCCCAGAATTCCCCCTATAGCCAATGTGATAATAAAAAAAACAAGCGTAACAACAGTAAAATTCAGTTAGCAATAGGACTGAGTCAATAGTGAAAAATGAAACTGAAAGAACTAAATATACGATCACAAAAGACTACTAGCAGTTAACTGACATGCCAGATCCAGAGCTATTACCAACTGACAAATAAAATTATGTACCCTCAGTGTACAGCCTCCACCAAAATCCCTTCCCGTGGGGAGTTTAGCATAATGATTTCATGCATATACAAGAATACATAACCCTTGTCCATGCAATGCTGATTTTAGAAATTTAGAATGTGTTTAGTTGAGATGCAAAGGCCCTGTTAAAAAACAATGTTAATAACAAAGAAGGCCATATGTAATGACTTAACGACAATACTGTAATTATAACCCTTATGAATTAGACGATGTAAAGGTTGTATACGTTTGTTAGACGAGTTTACGTATTTTTCACTCTTATGTAAAACATTACCGAAAAGTAAGGGATGTGAAATACTAGCCTTGATAAGATGTTTACAGGCTGCATTGTATTTATGAACTAAGTCTTTATATCGATGATAAAAATAGTAAAGGTTTTAACAAGTTCATGATAAAAAAAACCCTGATGTAATAGTTTTTCAGTTTATGAAAAGATTCCGTTCATTAAAATCGCAAACGTTATTACATACTCGAGCAAATCGAACAAGTTAAGATATGTAAAGACCATATGATGGTGCTAATGGAACACGCCATCCAGAAATGGATAATTAACTATGGGTAAAGAAAAAATGTCCCTTTTATCATAAATTCAAGTATCTAATTTACCATTCGTAATATCAAAATTGATGTCTAAGAACGGACAATGATGATTATTAGAAATGGCTTTATTGAAAGTAAATTCTTTAGGGTAGATGTCCTTATAATACGTATTGAAGTCGTCATTATTTAAAGTTGAAATATCATCCAAATATCGGAAAGTGTTATTAAACTTTTCAATTAAATGCTGTTTAGATGGGTCTTTTGCTGATGTTGGTCATAAACTGAGATTCGTAGCAGTACAAAAAGAGGTTCGCTATAAGTGGTACACAATTGGTACCCCTAAAACCTGGCGATAAATAAAGTTCCCAAAACAATGAATATATTGTCAAGTTCAGAAATCATATCAAAAGAAGTCCAATTAATTGTGTTCTTTTGTTTTGTATAATTTACTATAATGTGTTTTAAAGGAATTAGAACATATATATTCACAATCGGATTTTTTGAATGCCCATTGATTAAGACATCTGAATTTTTCCTATATAAGATTATGTGGTAAGGTAGTATGGAGGGTATAGAGGGTAGAGAAATCAAAGCTTTCAAGGGATTCAAAAGGGGCATTATGAGCATTCAGTTTATCGAGAACTTCCAATGAATTTTTTACACTCCAAAAATGATTGATTCCACTGTTTTCATATACTTTGTTACAGAAATTTATAAAAGGTTTTTGATAACAGTCAACGTATTAGTGAGTATAATAGAAACTTCAGTAGTAGAACAGTGACTAGATGACAAAATGAATTTAAATTTATATGGCGTTTTGTGGAGTTTAGGAACCCAGTAAATGGTTTGGACTGTTTTGCTATCAGGTTTAGCCTGTAAAAATGTAGCTGTTAGATAATGTATGTTTGTAATTTCATTTTCCGCTAATTGGGTTAATTGAAAAGTATGTGAACTGGTAATTTCTTTTTGGAATACTTCTATATAATGTATACGACAGACTATAATAATTTTATTAGCAGGCTTATCAGCTGGGACAAAAACGAATTCCTTGCCAAATTCTTTAAGTTTCTTTTGGATGGGTTAATTTTCATTGTCATGACGGAAATGTTGTTCAAACTGTTTAATTCGGATGTCGACAATTTTCTTTATAACATTAAAGAAAGAGTCAAATAATGTAGACATTATATTGAATGCAATAGATTCCAGGAATACAGAAAACATGGATGTTTTCCGTGTAAGACAGCCCACAGAAGACAGGGTCGCGTGAAGCTGTCTAACACGGGTAATTGTCAAATCCAATCAAGATTTAAACAATGTTGACATCAGATGTCTTCTGTATTCCTGGAATCTAGAACATTCAATATAATGTCACCGTTATTAAAATCTGTTTCAAGAAGATGTTTCCTTTATTCCTGGAATCAAAGATCTTCAGTATAATGGCAGCATTATTTAAATCTCCTTCAAGAAGATGTCCTCTTTATTCCTGGAATGTAGGACATTCAATATAATGTCAACATTATTTACATCTATTTCAAGAAGATTGCTTTATATATAATGTAAACTTAATGTTAATCTTGGAGTTCAAGAAGATGTCTTCTTTATTCCTGGAATCTAAGGCATTCAATATAATGTCAACATTATTTAAATCTACTTCAAGAAGATGTCTTATTTATTACTTGAATTTAAGACATTCCTATATAATGTCAACATTATTTAATTTAAATCCTGGACTTCAAGAAGATGTCTTCTGTATTCCTGGAATCTAATGTCAACTTTTTTTAATCTTGCAACATCAAGAAAATGTCTTCTGTATTCCTGGAATCTAGTGTCAACATTATTTAAATTTTGGACTTCAAGAAAATGTCTTCTGTATTCCTTGAATCTAAGGCATTCAATATAATGTCAATATTATATAAATCTTTTCATTCAAGAATATGTCTTCTGTATTCCTGGAAATAAGTGTCAACATTATTTAAATTTTGGACAAGAAAATGTCTTCTGTATTCCTTGAATCTAGGGTATTCAATATAATTTCAACATTGTTAAAATCTTGGACTTCAAGAAGATGTCTTCTTTATTCGTGGAATCTAAGACATTCAAGATAATATCAACATTGTTTAAATCTTGGACTTTAGGAAGACGTCTTCTATATTTATGGAATCTAGGGCATTCAATATAAGTAAACTTTATTAAAATCTTGGATTTCAAGAAGACGTCGTCCTTAATTCTGGAATCTAGGACTTCAATAAGATGTCTTCTGTATTCCTGGAATCTAAGGCATTCAATATAATGTCCTCATAGATTAAATCTTGGACTTGAAGAAAACCTCTTCTGTATTCATGGAATCTAGGGCATTCAATATAATGTCAACATTATTTGAATCTTTGAATTTAAGAAGATGTCTTCTTTATTCCTGGAATCTAGGATCTTCAACATAATGTTTACATAATTTAAATCTTTGACTTAAATACGATGTCTTCTTTATTCCTCGAATCTAGTGTCAACATATTTTTATGGAAGCGCATATGGTACACCCCTTGTAAAGTTATTTTATAGCTAATAAGTCGGAATAATAAGACAATTGTGTGTTTTAAGTCGGAACCATACCAACAAAATGGAGACAACTTGTCGGAAAGGTTCGCACAAGTTATTTACGAAGTCGACATTTTAGATTCGTTTTTTATTGATAAGTCGACCACTTGTGTATTTAATAAGAAGTCGACATGTTGAATTATCTTTTTTTATTGATAAAGTCGGCAACTTGTTAATTTCAATAAGAAGTCGACTTGTTAAATTATCATGTTGAAGTGAACTTGTAGTACATAGAAACAAAATATTTTACGATGTCGACTTGTTGTTATAAAGGTTTTGACATGATAACAAGAAGTCGACAAAAAGTGTAAACTTGTTAACATAATGTCAACTTTATTTGTTCTCGTGGCTCAATTCCCACGATCATTTCCGGTACTTATAAATTAAACACGAAGGTCGACAACACAGGGATCCCCATTGGAAGCGCTTCAAGTAAGATTATTATTTTATATTTATATCTTTATTTATTATCTTATGAACTTGTCCCGTTAACAAAATCTGATTTTAAATCTGATATTAATATTCGCTTTTTATTGGTGAGGGGCATGCAAGAGCTTAAGAAAGAAATATTAACCGATTTAGCCACATTTCATTTTGTAACTCTTTTTAAACGAATACTGGCATTCTTAAATGCAAATATACCCAAAATCATTCAAATTCGATAGTATATATAAATAATGTATGAAGACGTGGTGGTGTAATGGTTAAGGCGTTGGATTTGCGACCGACGGGTCGCGAATTCGAATCCAGTCACCGGCACTATCGTGTTGTATCCTTGAACAAGATACGTACTTCAATTGTGCTGTAAATGAGTACGTGGTTGGGTAGTGATGGAAATGTTGAATGATAGTTGTAAGCGCCTGAACGGCAGCTCTGGCTGTATACTCCACTCGGAGCTGAGAATGGTTATAGTTCACATTGCCCTGTAACCACCGCTAATAATTTGTGAACCGCTTTGAGACGACTTGAATGTTGTGAAAAGCGGCATATAAGAACCTCAAATTATTATTATAATTAACGTATCTGAACTCGACAAGTTTAAAATATCTTGCTTTTGTGAGAAACGATTTGTTATGATCTGTTTGCATGAAAAACAAGCAAGGAGAAAACAACTTACATAACATAAAATATCAATTATTTAGTACTGTAACTTTAAAACCAAAACCTTATGGCACACCGTATTAACATTTATTCCTCTTTCAAGATATCTCATAAAGTTTTAAAGATATCTCATATCTTTTATCAGATATCTAATAAAATAATTTTTATAAGATATCTCATAAAATATATGAGATATATTCTAAAATATATAAGATATATTCTAAAATATATAAGATATCCTATAAAGTTTATGATATATCTTATAAAGTTTATGAGATATCTTATAAACTTTATAAGATATCTTATTTAATAATTTTTTATAAGATATCTCATAAACATTTTAAGATATCTCATAGACTTTATAAAATATCTCATAAAGGAATTTTTATAAGATATCTCATAAAATATATAAAATATCTTATATAAAATACTGTCAATTATATAAGATAGCTACTAAAATATATATGATATCTTCTAAAATATATAAGATATCTTATATAAAATATGAGATATTTTATGAATGGAATAAATATAAAAACGGCTTGCCATAAAACCTGTAATCTATATACTGATTGAAGGGATATCGTCTATTTCAGATCCTTGATTAACAGCAGGTCGAATATACTCTAAAAGACTTGGCAATGACAGGAACACATATCTTAAAGATAACGTCCAACGCAGAACAAATTAAAGTGTATAAATATCGTAAGATTCATCTACCTTTGTACATATAGCTGCGATGCCCAACAAAGGCCAACATGATCAATAGATAATATACTAGCCGAAAAAGCTTGGATAAAATCAAAAGTTACAAAAATGATGAAAATTCATCAATATGCTGCGTTTAAGAATGCAATACTTAGTCATGTTGCACTGTTTGCTATTTAGGAAAAAAATGACAGTGTGCCTATACCGTAGAAATTGTAAATTATAAACAAAGAAACATTGAAATAAAGCATTTTCAAAGTTTTTACCAATATCTTTTCAAAAGTTGCTGCTACTGTTACTTTTTGGTCATTTTTGAGGGTTTATCAGAGTAAATTGTAAACAATGTGCACAAAACACCATTGTGTGATCATAGCTCTAAAATATTGACTTAAAAAATGCATCGTCGTTGAAATATTTTTGGTAAATGGTGACATTTTGGCGGTTATTATAACAAATAGTTATTACAAAATTATCTTGTGTTTTTTACTCACCGTTTGAAGGTCCCATGTCTCTAAGACCTGTGGTTCTTCAGGTATACTTACTTATGTCAAAGGTCAAGAGGAGGAAAAATGACGTCAACAAACATAGGAGCAAAACAGGGACTTGACCACAAATGGTTATTTTTCAGTTTACTAACAAATATTATGTGTACTATCCATTTGCCATATACTAAAAAATCACAAAAGAACCAATCCGCCATTTTGGATTATGGCAAATGGATAGTATAAATTTTATTCAACAAATTTGAACCAGTCGTATAACAGGAACGGGGAACGGGGGAAATGACGGATATGCAACCCTTGTATAAAGTCAAAGGTTCAAGGGGAGGTAATTCATACAAATAAATTTCCAACTATTTTCAATATATATTCCTATTTGTTAGTTTGTCTACTTTTACATTAATTTTAATAACGTATTTTATATTTTTGCTCTAGTGTGCAAACAACTCTGTTACTAAAATAGATCGGTGTCATTTAGTGAGCCTAGAATATTTTGGGCATGCCCACATAAGTATTGAATCGCTCATGATCACCTGGCATCTGAAAGTGAAAATGTGCAAAAAATTGATATTTCAAGGGCAATAACTCTATATGGGAAACTTTTGTTCTTACGTTGGCTTTTTATCTGCTTCAATTTTTACAATAAAAGCTTAAAATATTGAAAATTTGAATACATAAAATTTCAAGGGCAGTAACTCTATTATAGGTTGCCAGATTAAAATAAGAATTTTGAAAAAAAATTGACTTTCAAAGGGCAATAACTATAGGCTGTCCGATCAAAATGTAATTTTGCAGGATGACCTTAATTAGCTGAAAGACTTTTATTCAAACATGTATTAATGTCTGTCTCCTTAATTTTCACAACAATAGCTTTGAAATTTGAAAATTTGCAAAAATGAAATTATAAAGGGCAATAACGCTATTATAGGGTTGTCCGATTGAATTGAAATTTTGCACAATGATAGATCCCAATTAGCTGAACAACTCTTATTCTTACATTGAATACTTATTGCTTTTCTTTTCACAATAATAGCTTCGAAATGTTAAAATGAGCAAAATTGACATTTAAAGGGTAATAACTTTATCATCCAAATGAAATTTTGCAGAATGAAAGATCTTTTTTTTATTCTTACATTGATTATTTATTTCCTTTCATTTTTACAATTATAGCTTCGAAAAATGAAAATTTCCAAAATTGACATTTGAAGGGCAATATAACTCCTACATCGTTTAACAGATCTTTACGAAAATTTGCAGACAGGTAGATCACACCATGTTGAACATTTTTCTTCTAACAGAATTTTGATGCCTGGTTTTGTTTTCAAGTAATTTGCACAAAAAAACTGTTGTCGAACACCTATGCTCTATTTTTAGTAACGGCGGTCATGTTTTTTATCGGATCACTACAAAAAGATGATCATTTTAGCCAGTGTGCTATGGATCACACTGCTAACTTTAAAGCAAATCCGTTCAGCAGTTTCAGAGGAGAACATTTTTGAAAAAGTTAAAGGACGACGGCCGCATAGTAATGACATTAGCTCACCTCACCCAATGGCCAGGTGAGCTAATAATGATTAATAATAATGTAAGTGGATTTTTTTAAATAATAACCAATTTATTGCACTATAACGTTGTTAACAAAGACCCTTGATGGTACAACAATCCCATCTAGGTTCATCCCTGTTATATAAGTCGTCAAACTAAACCAGGGGATTTAGGTGACGAAAACACTTAACAGTTTAATGGTTAGAAATTACAATTCATTACATTATATTTTCCATATAATACAAAGTTGTTATACAGATAATAAAACAATAGAAAAATTTAAAGCTTTCATGTTTTGAAGTCCACTACGGTTTGACAATAACATAATATTTTAACGGAGATGTGATATTTTAATAATAATAATATAAAAAAAACACCTCACTTGTACTCATGTTAGTAGTTTCTCCAAAGCGATCAGTATTACAGGATGATTTTACAGTTCCAATTATTTTTACCGTAAATATTTGCATGAACCAAGTCGTTATGATTTTTAGCAGTGGATATTCGATAGCAATAACACTACATTTATTTCATTAAAGAGGCGTTGATGAATTCCCTTGAAGAAGTTTGGAGACATCTGTTATAAATGTATCTTCCATAATATTTTTGTATGCGTACAGTACCATACGATTCTGGAATTCGTTTTTAAACAGAACAAATATTTCCATAACAATTGTAGAAAAAAGTTTATCCCGTAATATTGTAATATAATGTAAGTGGATTTAACAATAATAGCATGAGGCACAAGTAGGAAAAAAAATCATTGTTAAAAGTTTAGGCCAAAAAAAAAAGTTTGTTTTGGGTATAATTGGTTTTGAAATTAGGGTAGAAAGGTAGGTAAAGTCTTTTTTTAATTATAATTTTATTTAGACCCTTATAGGAGAGGCTTTAAATATATTGTGTTAAGCGTCGTGTCTAGCTCACCTAACCCAAAAGGTCAGTGTGAGCTAATGCCATCACTTGGCGTCCGTCGTTCGTCCGTCGTCTGTTAGCTTTTTCACATTTTCATGTTCTCCTCTGAAACCACTGGAGCAAATTCAACCAAACTTTACAGGAATGATGTATGGAAGTTCCTTTACAAAGATTGCTCTTTTCGTTTCGATCCAACAAATACATGGCCGCCATCGCGGAACTTAGGTTTACATTGGACCCTATATGGGAAACATCAGATTTTCATCTCCTCCTCTTAAACCACTGGAGCAAATTCAACCAAACTTTACAGGAATGATGTATCGAAGGTCCTATACAAAAATGGCTCACTTCGTTCTGATCTGATAAAAAACATGGCCGCCAGCACGGAACGTAGGTTTAACATTGGACCCCATGGGAAAAATCACATTATCATCTTCTCCTCTGAAACCACTGAAGCAAATTCAACCAAACTTCAGAGGAATGATGTATGGAAGGTTCTTTAATAAGATTGCTCATTTCGTTCGGATCTTACATAAACATGACCGCCAGCGCAGAACATAGGTTAACATTGGACCCAATGGGAAAGTAATCATTTTCTTCATCTGCTATGAATTTAACCAAACTGAATTGGAATGATATAGGGAAGGTCCTGTACAAAAATGTTCATTTCGTAGGGATCTGACAAAAACATTGGTGCCAGCATGGTACATAGTTTAACATTGGACCCTAATAGAAAATCACATTTTGATGATCTTCTCTGAAGCCACTGAAGCCAATTCAACCAAACTATAGCTTAACATTGGACCCAAAGGGAAAACATTATTTTTGGTCAACAGTCCCTGAGCCCCTAGTTTTTTTTATTGGTCAAAATTATCAACAACGAAAAATGAACTTGGTGAAGGCAGGAAAAATGGGACTGTATGGAAACCCTTAACAGACATATATATTTATTTTAGCCTTACTTGAAAACAATACAGAACATGAGAGTCATTTTGACAGAAAAGGGTAAGAAGAAAAAAAAATAAAGCCTAAAAAACTGGGTGAAATTGTCCCATGACTTTGACTATCAATAAACCATTCTTGGTTTTACAAAATGTTGTCACCCAATACAACATGGGGGTTCAGGATTGTTTGTTTGTATCTTGGACGATATAAATATATGATTTCAATTTTTATATTTCAGATATTTTGTTGACTCCTTTGTGTTGCTGACCATAATGTAGCAGGAATTCCTTACCCAGGCGATGATGCTCCTGTGCCTGAATTAGTTCGATATTATCATCAATTATGCTACACATCCCTTCAAATTTGCGGATTTCTCTTGTTTGTTCATGGTACTTTCATGACTTATTCCTTGCTAAAAAGGCTAAAAAGAAGGTTAAATCACAGACGACGTAACAACCAGTCTCCATTGCATGCAGTTGTAAGAACTATTCTAGATTTACATCGAAATGGGTTGTCTAATGTCGGATACAGATATATGTGGAGGACTCTAAACGCTAGATTTGGACTTTGTGTCACACAATCAAGTCAGACTCTGCTTACAAACAATTGATCAACAAGGCGTACAAAACAGATCGCGACGAGTTCTTCGAAAGAGGGTGTACTACAACAGGATACCAAACTATCTAATCCATGTTGATGGTTACGACAAGCTAAAACCTTATGGTATTGCTATACACGGAGCAATCGATGGATATTTTCGTAAAATTTTTTGGCTGATAGCAAGTTCGTCCAACAATAATCCCAGATACGTTGCTTACTGGTATCTTAATTGGATAAAAGAAAGAAAGAGGCTACCAAGGGTTGTTCGGTCTGATGCAGGAACAGAAAATGTTATAATGCGGGATTTACAACGATCTTTACGACATGATCATAACGACGAAATGTCGGGACAAAACTCTTTTCTCATTGGCAGATCTACTGCAAATCAAAGAATAGAAAGGATTTGGGGTACACTTAAAACAGCTTTCACCCATTTCTGGAGAAATAGCTTCCAGGACTTCCAAGATACAGGCGTGTTAAATGCATCGTGTCCTGTACATAGAGAATACAACACCAACTAGATATGTTTGTTGAGAATTGGAATTCAAACAGGATAAGAAGACAAAGAGCAGAACATGTTACCCCAAGCGGTGTCACTATGAACAGAAAAAAGTACTGTCCATACCAGGAACAGTGATTTTTTCACTGTCATTCACTGTTCTCTGCTGTGGTAGTACTGTGAAATATCTATTAAGTACTGTCAAGAACTGTGCCAATCGGGGACAGTCATTAACAGTAATACCCAAGTACTGTGATTAACTGTCCAGTACTGTAACAGTAACACACAGTAAATGACAGTCTTTACGACTACTGTCATGCACTGTCCCGGATTGTTACAGTTCATGTCAGTTATTGACAGTATTTGGTGTTACTGTCATGCACTGTCCTTGATTGTAACAGTGCATGACAGTTAGCCACAGTATTTGAAATAACTGTGTTTCACTGTGGCGAATTGTGACAGTGCAACTCAGTTAATAACAGTGATTTTTTACCGTATATGTACAAGTTAATACCTTTTATCTATAATTATCTAAAATTTTCAAAATCAATCTATTTTTATAGATAAATTGTAATAGGGTTCATGGATATTTATTTATTTATTTATTTTAATGTATTTAAAAAATAAACTATTTCTATCTTTAGATTAACTCAGTTGCCAATATTTATTTTGCAACATGTTTGTTTGTTTGTTTGTTTTATTAATTTCCAGCCGCAAATTGCAGATAGATAGAACGGTAACATAGCTATTACATACGAAACTTCATGACATTTAAAATTTCCGGTGATGGTCTCAGAAATATCTGCATTCAACGTTATTTACTCATTCAAAAGGAAAGTTTCGCGTTTATTTCATTAAACTTGTCAGCACCATAAATATATGTATATCCGATATTTAAATGCTTTTAGGGGACGACCATTTGAATTTTAGGGTTTGTGGTTTTGGCGATTTCGCCTACAAAAGATATTCGTCTTCATGAGAATATCAAAAATTATTTATTCACATCAAATGTCACATCAAAATAATTTATTTGCATTTGCATAAAAAAATTATTCTTTAGTTCTTCAAATTAAAATTAAATATCTATTATAATTGACACCAAGATTAAATTATTCATTTACAAAGTCCCCCCCCCCCCGAATATGAATATCAAATCGTCAAAACCTTAGCAGCCAAGATAAGTTTAGTATTTCACGAATTATTTCTGAACTAGGTCAAAAACATCACGGTCGTTTTCCCAAAGCATAGTTAAGTTAGCTCAAAAACCGACTTATAAAAGTGTTTTACTGTATTAAAAATTATTATCTAAAAGGAAATAATTATCTCCATTTAAAATCGTACATGCATACAGATCTGACGGAGTGTTTATAATCTGCAAAAAGATATGAATATTTTTTTCCTATTTAGACGTCGACAAGAGTGTCTTGTTTTGCGGGTTCTATGGTGAATGTATAAGATTGTTGTCTGATGTACATTTACTCCATATCCCTTTACGTGTACACAACAAAAATACATCAAAAACCAATTCGCGATGTGAATTATAAATTGCCACGCTAATTTCTTTATTTACAAAGAAATATGAATTTGTTCCTATGTTGAGTCATTTTTAGAATTTGCTCAGATGCATGTTGCCGAAAATCGAGTAAGGTGGTCTCTAGTAACTATACTTCTTGAAAATTAAATTAATATATGCTACACTTGTATGTTTTCTAGATTATTAGCAGTCGAACATTGTCTCTAGTAAATATTCTTCTTGAAAATTAAATTAATATATGCTACACTTGTATGTTTTCTAGATGATTAGCAGTCGAACATTGCCGTGAATAGCTTTTTGTGTCCATTTTAGCTATTTTACAGTGTTTGAGAGGATAGTCACTACACAAAATACACCAAGAACCAAAACATTTTTTTTGGTTTTTTGGTTACGAAGGAATAAACATATGCAGAATTTAAATTCACAATAACTTCGGTATTTAGTTATTTGGCCTTCCAAACAGCAGTTAGTTTTTTTCGGTTCTGGATGTCCTATACAACGAATTTCAACAAAAACCTAAAGAAAAACTGTCAAAATTGTATAAAGGTGGTAAGTTCAGTGGTTGAATCTGTTATCTAAATGTATGAAAATGCATTCGATTTGATTTTGTTATGACAGTGTATGTAACAGATGACCTGTTACCACAGTTTTCGAGAAGATTTTATGCATTTTGTAAATGTAGTCAGTTTCGTGTCGAATGGTGTAGGAAATTATCTCAAATATAGACCTCGTTTTGCGTAGAAATAATGATGCAAAATATTTTAGTTTTTTATATAGAAGTGTATATCATATACCCATTTTCCCCAAACAATGTCAAACAACAACACTGAGAACCACTTATGCACCATTAAGATAGCATCGAATTATCTGTTGTACAACAAATTCAAAAACATTGAGCCTTTGTAAAGAAGCATTAATTATACAACTAATAAACTATAGATACTATGTATTAATGTATTCGCAACATCCATTAAATGCGGAAAAAATAACAAACCAATTGAAAAAATATTGTCTTCACAGAGCAGGCAACAGTTTAGGGTACTAACCGGAGTGTGTACTCCAGGTTATAGGTAGCGATTAATTTATCACTTTGAATATATTTGATATGTTCATTTAGTGGGTATCATACCTTAAATTTTATGTGTCAGAAATAAACAATAATATGTATGTAAAAATACTCTCCATTAGTATCTTGATGTTAAATAAATAGCTGTCTTATGTGGTTTACTGAGATGCATGACAGCAAGGACGTATATATTTACATCCTTGATGACAGGGAAAATATGAGAGTACTCCAGAGAAATTTGTACGAAAGAAATTAACAACGTAGGCTATACATTTTGCTCGTATGTCCTTGGCTATTATATGTCTGATATATCTAATCAAGACTGTTGCCAGTACAGCTCCATGTACATGTAAATCATGACTTGGTGGACACTAAAGCCATTTTTAAAATATCTAAAAAAAAAAGGTCATGCTATCTGTTTTTTAAGGGGTGCTTTGATTGGAACTGAGTATGAAATTTAGTTGCCTTGATTTTATTCAAATCTTCAGTTCAGTGCACAAACATTCTGTGCATATTTTGCATTCACTGACTAGCACCCGTTGTAAGTTTGTTGAAACAAGAAATGATATAGCTATAAGGCCATATCAAGCTATTGAATTTTTTTTAAATATAATTGAAATACGCTTTATATCAATATGTAGCAGTGAATTTTTTCCGCCCGTATATTCTTTACGCTTCGATAAAATCCACTGCGACCAAAACTCCAAGACATAAATATTTTTTAGAAAAAAATTCTGGTCTCGATTTTTGCCCTGAAAAATTCTCTGACCCTCTGAAAATGAAATGGTTTGTGCCTTACAACATGCAAAAATATATATAAAGTAGCCACAACGAATTTGCCGCGACTTTTCTCCAAATATCTTTTTAAGTAAATGTTAAATGATGACATGGCATACGCCAACGGAAAGATAATTTTTTGCCGCTTCATGCCATGCATTACCATAATTTTACACACAAAGAGTAAAAAGTTTTCCATTACTCTTCTATGTTATTTTAACAGAAAATTTGACTCGAAAACAGAGGGGGTGTACCTGGTTAACTGCACACCTGTATCTATTGTTATAATGCCCTGGGGTCTATCGATAAACCAAAACACGTGGGTCGGGAGTTAATCTCAATTGCGAATCAAAAAATTAATTTTGTAATTACTTGACAAAGTGTTGACAAAAACTTTTTACCTGTAAACAAATTCATTTTAATAAAAGTAAATGGTAACTTGATATTGGTTCTGCAAAAATTATTCTAATATTTACCTAAACATTTTATGTAAATTAGTAACAAATCAAAATTCTGTTTGTTCATTGGCCATCCGAATAAACAACAAACAAGCACCCTATTCGGCAATGTCATTGGTGTCTTTTCATTGGTTTGTTGGTTTGCGTAAATCATTCATCAATCACCCCCACATCGAATTTCTTTAAAATTTGAGTGAAATTAACATTAATCTCCATGGAAAATATTTTTCTTTGAACTTTGATTATTTCGGTAAATATACCAAGAGTACTTAGCGGCAAAATGATACATACATGTTTCATTAGGGTCTTATTTAAGACAAAATAGCTGCAGCGATTTAAGCTGCGTCAAATTTCGTTGTGTGTACTTTAGATAGGTTACAAAATTTCGTCAAATATCCCTTTATATGTCTAGTGCTGGTTAAATGTCTGCAACCCTTACCAAGAAAATCTGTGTTAAGTGACCCCCACCCCCAACCGTGGGTCCATCCGTGTTTTAGTTGCAACTGTCCTCCTTTTTAGCAATTTGGATAGTGACATAGTTATTTTCATTTTAAAAAATATACATTTCTGCACGGATTCAATGAAATTGTCCTCAAACTAATGTCATTTCAACCGGGCATCGGGAATCTTAAACAGATTTAACTCAAAAATCCCATTTTAACAATAAACATTTCTTATCATGATTTTTTGTGTATCCTAATTACAATTTTATCAGAATAGCCCTTCAAAAGTAATGATAAATCTAACAAGAAAAGATATGGGTAAACCAATATCTTGAGATTAATTCTTTTAAACATGTCAAAATTATTCACCGTAGATTGGGTTGCATAAAGGTGACTTCAAGATGAGGAACAACAATCTTTTGGATAACCAACTTTAAAATGGCCTATTTGCAACTATTTAAACTTATTAAAACAAATCTTAATTGTTTTACTCATTTAAGAGATTTTATTTAATTTAACACCTTAAAACACCAAATCAGATAAACAATTGTTAGTATTATTTTAATTTTAAGCATTGCTCTGGTGTATAGATTTAGACCATATTGGTATGGGATAATCAACTACAAGTGAAGACCCTAAAAGATGTCTCGTCGTCCCTGCTGGCCTCTAAATTGATGTGAATTCTAAGTGAAGTAATCAGAATAGTAAACATGCCAACTAGACTGTGAAATTGAGGCCAGGGACAAAAGTCACCTACCAGACTGACATGTACTACCCAAGACCAACCTACATACCAAATATTATCAACCTATTAATACTAGTTATTGAGAAATGTACTTAAGCAGAAAAATTTAACGTGGCCACTAGACCGTGAAATTGAGGTCAAGGGCAAAGGTCACCTACCAGACTGACATTTACTTCCAAAGACCAACCTACATATCAAATATTATCAACCTACCACTTATAGTTATTGAGAAATGGACTTAAGCCGAAAAACTTAACAACGTGGCCACTAGACCGTGAAATTAAGGTCAAGGACAAAAGTCACCTGCCAGACTGACATTTACTACCCAAGACCAACCTACATACCAAATATTATCAGCCTACCACTTATCGCTCTTGAGAAATGAACTTAAGCAGAAAAACTTAACGTGGCCACTAGACCGTGAAATTAAGGTCAAGGACAAAAGTCACCTGCCAGACTGACATGTACTACCCAAGACCAACCTTAATATTCCAAATATTATCAGCCTAACACTTCTAGTTATTGAGAAATGGGCTTAAGCAGAAAAACTTAACGTGGCCAGTAGACCGTGAAAATGAGGCCAAGGATAAAAGTCACCTACCAGACTGAAATGTGCTACCCAAGACCAACCTACATACCAAATATTATCACCCTACCACTTCTAGTTATTGAGAAATGTACTTAAGCAGAAAAATTTAACGTGGCCACTAGACCATGAAATTGAGGTCAAGGGCAAAGGTCACCTACCAGACTGACATGTACTTCCAAAGACCAACCTACATATCAAATATTATCAACCTACCACTTCTAGTTATTGAGAAATGGACTTAAGCAGAAAAACTTAACGTGGCCACTAGACCGTGAAATTGAGGTCAAGGACAAAGGTCACCTACCAGACTGACATGTACTTCAAAAACCAACCTACATGCCAAATATATCAACCTACCACTTCCAGTTATTGAGAAATGGACGTAAACAGGACAAACTTGACGTGGCCACTAGACCGTGAAATTGAGGTCAAGGACAAAAGTCACCTGCCAAACTGACATGTACTACCGAAGTCCAACCTATATACCAAATATTATTGGTCTACCACTTCTAGTTATTGAGAAATGGACTTAAGCAGAAAAACTTAATGTGGCCACTAGACCGTGAAATTGAGGTCAAGGACAAAAGTCACCTGCCAGACTGACATGTACTACCCAAGACCAACCAACATACCAAATATTATCAACCTACCACTTCTAGTTATTGAGAAATGGACTTAAGCCGAAAAACTTAACATTGCCACTAGACCGTGAAATTGAGGTCAAGGACTAAGGTCACCTACCAGACTGACATGTACTTCAAAAACCAACCTACATACCAATAATTATCAACCTACCAGTTCTAGTAATAGAGAAATGGACTTAAGCAGGACAAACTTGACATGGCCACTAGACCGTGAAATTGAGGTCAAGGACAAAAGTCACCTGCCAGACTGACATGTACTACCCAAGACTAACCTATATACCAAATATTACCAGTCTACCACTTCTAGTTATTGAGAAATTGACTTAAGCAGAAAAACTTAATGTGGCCACTAGACCGTGAAATTGAGGTCAAGGACAAAAGTCACCTGCCAGACAGACATGTACTACCCAAGACCAACCTACATACCAAATATTATCAACCTACCACTTCTAGTTATTGAGAAATGGACTTAAGTAGAAAAACTTAACGTGGCCACTAGACCGTGAAATTGAGATCAAGGTCACATGAAGTTATGTCCGTCAGGTAGCACCTGATTAGTATTACCACAGGACCACATATGATGTTCCTACATCAAAGGGTTTTCAAAATATCCTGTATTTAGTAAAAGTTAACGCCGTCGCCGCCGCCATCGTCATACTTTGCACGCCTATGTCTCGCTTTCCGCGACTTTCGTCATGGGCGAGACAATAAAAATTGGTCATTCTTCAAAATTTTAACTTTTTTTTAACAAAGTTTTAATTGTTTTACAAACATTGTAAATTTAATTTACTTTTCATGCCATAAAAGGTCAAATATGAAGAATAGTTAAACATAAAATTTCAGTTCTGATCATTTTTCTATTAAAGTGGTTTCTAAAGACATTATCGGTATGGGATAACCAACTATAAAAATTGGCAATTCTTCAAATTGTTACATTTGTTAACAAAATCTTTGTTGTTTTACCCTTTTTATAAATTTTATTTACTTTTAAAGCCATAAAAGACCAAATTTTACATATGATTTCCCATATAATTTCATTTTTTGTGAATTCGTTTAGTACGACATTATCGGTATGGAAAACCAACTATAAGAATTGCTTATTCTTCAAAATTGTAACATTTTTGAACAAAATATTAAATGTTTAACCTTCTTTATACATTTTATTTACTTGAAATGCCATAAAAGACCAAATTTTAAATATAATTGCCCAAATAATTTCATTTTTTGTGCATTTCTCTAGTAAATGGGTTTCTAAAGACGATATTGCCATGGGATAACCAACTATAAAAATTATTTATTCTTCAAAATTGTAACTATTTTTCATAAAATCTTTATTTTTTAACCCTCTTTATACATATTTTGTACTTTTAAAGCCATAAAAGACCAAATTTAATGGATAATTTCAATTTTTGTGTATTTCTCTAGTAAATGGGTTTCTAAAGACATTATCGGTATGGCATAAGCAACTTTAAAAATTGCTAATTCTTCAAAATTGAAACCTATTTGAACAAAATCTTTATTGTTTTACTCACTTTATACATTTTATTTACTTTTCCAACTATAAAAGAACTAAAAAGATAAATAGTTACCCATATAATTTCCATTTTTGTCTTCAGCACTCAAGTACTAGTATACAGATTTTAAAACTATCTGTATTAGGATTATCAACTATAGAAATGGGCATTTTTTTGCGACTCTTTTGAATACAATATTTATCATTTTTCTAACATTACATAATAATTTTGCTTATTTTTTTATAAAAGATAAAATGATAGAAATAGTTTCCCATATTGTCAATTTTGTTGTAATTATTTTGATATACCGATAACAATTTAAACATTATTGGTATAAAAGTACTGTTCTGTTCATGGCAATGGAATTTCTCATGTGAAGTAATTGATTAAAATAATATGCATGGGGCACCAACTTTTTTTTGCAATTCAACGGAATTGGACATCACTTTCTCTTTATTAGTGTTACCATGGGACTGCAACTTTTTTTATCGAACATTTAAGTTGTGCTCCAGTCCCATGCATAAATAAATTTTGACCGGTCCCTAAATACCATGAAAATATGCAAGAATAGGGATGTCTATATGCAAGAATAGCGATGTCGATAGTATGTGACATGTTGTAAATGCCATCCTGTACTCAAATTTGGTATAAATGTACTGAAAATATGCAACAATAAGGATATCTATAGTATACGATATGATGTAAATCAGGTGTAAATGTCATGTAGTACTCAAATTTGGTACAATTGAACTGAAAATATGCAAAAATAGGCCATATAGGGATATCAATGGTATGCGATATGGTGTAAATGCTATCTAGAACTCAAATTTGGTACAAATTAACTGAAAATATGCAACAATATGAATATCAATAGCATGGAATTATGTGTAAATGCTATTTAGTACTCAAATTTGGTACAAATTTACTGAAAATATCCAACAATAGAGATATTGATAGTATGCGATATGATGTAAATGCCATCCATTTGCAATCTAGTACTCAAATTTGGTATAAACGTACTGAAAATGTGCAACAATAGGGATATCAATAGTATGTAATATGGTGTAAATGCCATCTAGTACTCTAATTAGGTACAAATGAAGTGAAAATACTAGTATGCAAGAATAGGGATATTGATAGTATGCGATATGGTGTAAATGCCATCTACTACTCAAAATTTGGTACAAATGTACTGAAATAAACAACAATAGGGATATCGATAGTATGCGATATGGTGTAAATGCCATCTTGTCATCAAATTTAGTAAAAATGTACTGAAATATGCAACAATAGGGATATTGATATTATGCGATATGGTGAAAATGCCATCTAATACTTAAATTTGGTACAAATGTACTGAAATATGCAACAATAGGCATATCGATAGTATGCGATATGGTGTAAATGCCATCTGGTACTCAAATTTAGTACAAATGTACTGAAATATGCAACAATAGGGATATTGATAGTATGCGATATGGTGTATGTACCATCTTATACTCAAATTTGGTACAAATCTACTGAAAATATTTCCAGTAAAACGAATATTATATGGCCTTTTCTCTGGTGTAAGCTAGTTAATTGTGTCTCATGCTCTTACAGCGACATATACTTCAGGAGGGGGCAGGACATTATTTGTTACTTGCATTTTTAACTGGTTTTTACATATTTTTGTGAAATTAAGCAGTTGTTAACTGTCTTGAACGTAAATTTTGATACATATCTAAATATACTTCCTTTATTTTGTTAATTCTTTACTCTGTGTTAATTTAAAGGGAAATAAAATAGCACTGTTTGCTGTTTGGAATAAACATTAAACTGTCAATAAAACCCTCTTGCCACCTTTTTTCAGTGGTAGAGCAAGAGAATATTCGTTTCTACGGATTACTAGATTTTAAGGGATATGTGCACGACTAATTAAAATTTGTTCCAAGCTCAGTCAGTCAAACCATCGTATGTCATCAGGTCATCGCCCACTGTGACCTTAACAGATATTATTTGACAATCATTTTTAGCAATGGATTTCATTAGAAAAAAACCTGGGTCGACAAGATTTTCTAGCATATTACATAGGGGGAATAAATAATCTGGCCCGCAAATTATGCAGGCCAAAAAAAATCTCGGCTCGAATAAAAATCCCAGCCCCCCCCCCCCCCCCNCCCCCCCCGAAAATCAAATGGTTCGTGCCATAATTGTAAACAATAATAAAACTTACACAATTTTGACGATACTGAGGAAGGGGGTTTGTATGAATATTTTATAGAAATATTTATATCAAAACATGAACAAACACAAATCACTAGTAGACTGTTATCATATTGCGGTCATTACGAGACCATGACCAGCGCGTAGTAATACCATAAGTTATCAAAACTTTAAACGTAAAACTGTATACTTTGATGTAAATCTTTTAAACAAAAGTTTAATAATACACGTTTCTTACATATGAACATCGCAATGAAAATAATCTTTCACGCATAATCATTATAATGAATTATATATTAAGAACTATATCATATGGCTTTTTGATAAAAGATCAGTTGTGATGAGTAGATGAAAATAATTATAAATCTATGGAAGATAAGATGGATGATCAGAATTAATGAAAATACACATGACCTTATTATGATCGGACAGTTATTACTTGTAAACAAAACAATCAATACACAATATTTACACACATGAAGACCATACTGAGGAAGGCGTGGTGTATGAATATTTGTAGAATATTTGTAGAAAAAACTATCTAAACGAGAACAAATCGCTTCAAATTCTTATTAAATATACCCTCCTTAATTTATGAGCATTTAGATAATTGATCGGGAGTGCATAGCACTGATGAAAAGTCTCTATACACCGAACTATTTCTTACACCAGAGCCGTCATAGGGTCTTTTCGAAATGTAAACTATATATTGAATAGATTTCAATAGTAATAAATAACGTTTTCTTGGAAACAAACACACAAATTGTATAATTCATACATTGTCATATATTGAATCATATTGTTATGGACCATTCATGCCTTGGTATTTTTATGTTGTTGTTAGTTGTGTTAAAACCATTTATTGAAAATGTGTTGATACAAATAAAATATTTCGTATTTCGTATTTGACTTTATTTAGCCAAGGACCATTTAAACACATGTAAATCGATGTCTCCTATTTAGTACAGGTAATCAAATATACTTGTTTTATGATCTTGTTAATTTGACACAGCTGTAATGTTGATTGAATTAATAAACAATTTTCAACTGTACACACGTGTAGTACTTTCAGTAAATGACCATATTTATAGATGTGTTTGTGTTTGTGTACAAACTTGTGTGCTGTGTTGTCAATAACTATGCATATGACATGAATTGCATTTTGAAGTCTAAAGTAAAGATGTTTAGTTTTCCGTATAAATGCTCTGTTAATATGAAAAAAAAATTACAAAGAGCATATCGTTTACTCTATAATACTACAGATATCAGTACCAGTAACCGTTAACCTTGATTGAACCATAAATAATAGAGTCGGTAATTCTATTTGTGTTATCGTCGCCAGTGTACAACACATCGTATGTGGTTTGGCAAAATGTGTTGTGCATCTTCAGTCACAACATGGCATTATCATAGCAGAATCCCTGCTACATAAATTTTGTACGCAAGGGAAATTTCATGCAAAATTTTGGGATGATATTTCGGGTAATCATGTTCATTTTAGCAATTTCTAGAGATTTCGCGTCTAATTCCCTGTTGACTGACAATTTTGATCTAAAATAATTGACCCTAGAAATTTAGGCAAAACATAGAAATAAACTCGTTTATATTGAAATCAATATGCTTTTATATATCAATTTCGATAAGTCTGGTTCATCATTTTCGTCTCTTACGATAAATTGGTCTAAAACTTCGCATGACCTGAATAATTTCGAATTTTGGGTTTAAACCTTATGCCGACCCCAAGTTACCCCCGATGAGAGCTTGGTATGGTAAAAAATCTATGTGCAAAAAGAGACCTATAACATTCTAAGAAAATTCGCACTATAACCCGATAATGCTACTGGTAAAACAAAAAGATTCTTTCTAATTTTTAGAGGAAAATCGTTTTAGCGCTGAAAAATATTTTTTGTTTAAAACTAATGCAGCTGTAAATACATGTAATGTCCAAAAATAGTAGAACTGAGATGTAAACAGAAGGTAAAAAGTTTTCACGAATAAATTATAGTCCTATAAATAATATTTCACCGACCGGGAGAAATCCAATTGCTGCGACATGCCTCTGCTTAAACTTATACGAAAAGCATATTGACTCGATGAGTGCCCAGTGGTTGTTTAACGTTGTGTTTGTCTTCTATTGTTCTTTTTGTCGGGCAAAGGATGACAGCAATTGTAAGAATACTGTGCCAGTTGATTTTATGTTTGTTAACGATCCCGCATCCATGACATGATAAACATGGATGTAGCTTTGCTCGACATCCAGCAATGAATTCCGCTCAAGCCGGTGCTAGGGGCCGTCTTGAATGAGCATAGCTCATTGTTGAAGGCCTCATGGTGACTTCAAGATGAAGAACAACAACAAAAGCGTTGTTTCATTGCTTGTTCTCACATCCCCTCTCTCCTTTCTCCGGGTCTCCATTTATTCTTGTCCGCCGCCTCTAGTCATAGTGTTATTTTCTTTGAAACTAAGGTGAATTCAATCTTTCATTGTTGAATTAACTCAATTTTTTTTCATAATGAGAGATAATTAATAATATATTTCACACTTTTAAACTATTATTGAATCATTCTTTCATTTTGAATTGTTTCAGTTATTTATATATTTTACGTTAATTCCTGAAGTCTACAGGGAATCAAGGATACAACTCAAGTCCAACAAAATACAATGAATATGTAATTCGTCTATACACAGAAAAATATGTTTACACGTGCAATGAGTCCGTTCGGGTGTCACAAATGGACATACACCGTACTGTGTACTTGAAGCTTGTTTCGTCATGAATGTAATCAAGACTGAATATGAAAAAGAATCATTTTGCGCATCTTTTTTTCTTTATGTATTTTCTGAATTGAAAATTATTTCATTGTAGTCTGCAACAAAAGACAATTCGGTTCAATAAAGTAACTTTCGAAAATTTCTTTCGCTTATGTTTTTTTAAACATGCCTTTTTGCCACATTACTAAGTTTTAACTTTTTTGTAGTTTGTATTGATGCGATTAGTGTTGATGCACTTTCATACAAAGTTCCGAACCCGGCCTTCAAGCTTTTCATATTCAAGCAGTTTAGAAGGCTACAGTGCTTATATCTGTTGATCTACACGTTATTGTTTTGTGTATTGCTGGTTCCCGAGCATACGGGAAATGTTTTATGTAAACATTTTGTAGAAATAATTGATCTATTATGGCGGTCATGAAGTGAAAAATTAAAAACTTTTCTGCAATCAAGGATTTGTTAAAATTGTTGCTACAATCTGCTTGCAATCATGCTTGTGCAGTACAACTACTGCGCCTCTGTATGTCTTGCTGATGCGAATACTTTAAAGAAATGCATTCAATTCAAATTTAAGCGGAATACACATCGATTTCCTGTTGACACTAGGCATACCTGAAATAGTTTTATAATGTTTGGTGTTTGACGGTATAATGTTGAATATAAGATTAAAACGAAAAAAAAAAGATTATTTTATTAGACGAAAACGATTTATTTATTAATGGTTGTAACCGCATCAGCAAGACATACAGAGGCGCAGTAGTTGTACTGCACAAGCATGATTGCAAGCAGATTGTAAGAACAATTTTTACAAATCCTTTATTGCAGAAAAGTTTTTAATTTTTCACTTCATGACCGCCATAATATATCAATTATTTCTACAAGATGTTTACATAAAACATTTCCCGTATGCTCGGGAACCAGCAATACACAAAACAATAACGTGTAGATCAACAGATATAAGCACTGTAGCCTTCTAAACTGCTTGAATATGAAAAGCTTGAAGGCCGGGTTCGGAACTTTGTATGAAAGTGCATCAACACTAATTGCATCAATACAAACTACAAAAAAGTTAAAACTTGGTTATGTGGCAAAAAGGCATGTTTAAAAAAACATAAGCGAAAGAAATTTTCGAAAGTTACTTTATTGAACTGAATTGTCTTTTGTTGCAGACTACAATGAAATAATTTTCAATTCAGAAAATACATAAAGAAAAAAAGATGCGCAAAATGATTCTTTTTCATATTCAGTCTTGATTACATTCATGACGAAACAAGCTTCAAGTACACAGTACGGTGTATGTCCATTTGTGACACCCGAACGGACTCATTGCACGTGTAAACATATTTTTCTGTGTATTGACGAATTACATATTCATTGTATTTTGTTGGACTTGAGTTGTATCCTTGATTCCCTGTAGACTTCAGGAATTAACATAAAATATATAAATAACTGAAACAATTCAAAATGAAAGAATGATTCAATAATAGTTTAAAAGTGTGAAATATATTATTAATTATCTCTCATTATGAAAAAAATTGAGTTAATTCAACAATGAAAGATTGAATTCACCTTAGTTTCAAAGAAAATAACACTACGACTAGAAGCGGTGGACAGGAATAAATGGAGACCCGGAGAAAGGAGAGAGGGGATGTGAGAACAAGCAATGAAACAACGCTTTTATTGTTGTTCTTCATCTTGAAGTCACCATGAGGCCTTCAACAATGAGCTATGCTCATTCAAGACGGCCCCTAGCACCGGCTTGAGCGGAATTCATTGCTGGATGTCGAGCAAAGCTACATCCATGTTTATCATGTCATGGATGCGGGATCGTTAACAAACATAAAATCAACTGGCATAGTATTCTTACAATTGCTGTCATCCTTTGCCCGACAAAAAGAACAATAGAAGACAAACACAACGTTAAACAACCACTGGGCACTCATCGAGTCAATATGCTTTTCGTATAAGTTTAAGCAGAGGCATGTCGCAGCAATTGGATTTCTCCCGGTCGGTGAAATATTATTTATAGGACTATAATTTATTCGTGAAAACTTTTTACCTTCTGTTTACATCTCAGTTCTACTATTTTTGGACATTACATGTATTTACAGCTGCATTAGTTTTAAACAAAAAATATTTTTCAGCGCTAAAACGATTTTCCTCTAAAAATTAGAAAGAATCTTTTTGTTTTACCAGTAGCATTATCGGGTTTTAGTGCGAATTTTCTTAGAATGTTATAGGTCTCTTTTTGCACATAGATTTTTTACAATACCAAGCTCTCATCGGGGGTAACTTGGGGTCAGCATAAGGTTTAAAAACAAAATTCGAAATTATTCAGGTCATGCGAAGTTTTAGACCAATTTATCGTAAGAGACGAAAATGATGAACCAGACTTATCCATATTGATTTCAATATAAACGAGTTTATTTCTATGTTTTGCCTGAATTTCTAGGGTCAATTATTTTAGATCAAAATTGTCAGTCAACAGGGAATTAGACGCGAAATCTCTAGAAATTGCTAAAATGAACATGATTACCCGAAATATCATCCCAAAATTTTGCATGAAATTTCCCTTGCGTACATAATTTATGTAGCAGGGATTCTGCTATGATAATGCCATGTTGTGACTGAAGATGCACAACACATTTTGCCAAACCACATACGATGTGTTGTACACTGGTGACGATAACACAAATAGAATTACCGACTCTATTATTTATGGTTCAATCAAGGTTGACGGTAACTGGTACTGATATCTGTAGTATTATAGAGTAAACGATATGCTCTTTGTAATTTTTTTTCATATTAACAGAGCATTTATACAGAAAACTAAACATCTTTACTTTAGACTTCAAAATGCAATTCATGTCATATGCATAGTTATTGACAACACAGCACACGAGTTTGTACACAAACACAAACACATCTATAAATATGGTCATTTACTGAAAGTACTACACGTGTGTACAGTTGAAAATTGTTTATTAATTCAATCAACATTACAGCTGTCTCATAAAACAAGTATATTTGATTACCTGTACTAAATAGGAGACATCGATTTACATGTGTTTAAATGGTCCTTGGCTAAATAAAGTCAAATACTTTATTTGTATCAACACATTTTCAATAAATGGTTTTAACACAACTAACAACAACATAAAAATACCAAGACATGAATGGTCCATAACAATATGATTCAATATATGACAATGTATGAATTATACAATTTGTGTGTTTGTTTCCAAGAAAACGTTATTTATTACTATTGAAATCTATTCAATATACACTACCAACAATTTACCTACATTTTTCAAGTACTTTTAATGCCACTATATGAACAGTACTGGTAACAAATATCATCATTCAGTACATTTCTTACTCATATATTTTCAGTACATTTAATTCTTGCATCTTTGCAGTAATGTAAAAGGAAGTTACTTTCAGTACTAAACATTGCAGTCATTTTCAGTACTGGAATTTACAGTCACTTTTTAGTACTGAAAATTACAGTCAAATTTCAGTACTGGAAATTACAGTCACTTTTCAGTACAGTAATTTACAGTCATTTTTCAGTACTGAAAATCACAGTCACTTTTTAGTACTGAAAATTACAGTCATTTTCCAGTACTGAAAATTTCAGTCACTTTTTCGTACAAAAAATTACGGTAACGTTTCAATACAGAAAAGTACAGTTATTTTCGGTACTAAAAATTACAGTCATTTTTCGTTGCTGGAAATTACTTATTTTTCAATGCTTCAAATTAGCCTTTTCCGATTACAAAATTTTATTTGTTTTCTTTATTTTATCAAAATTTTTTTTTTCTAGTATTTTGTTAGCTTACCTTAAATATAACTTTTCTGCACCTTTTCCGTTCTTAATTTCACATACCACATTTGCACAGAAGGGTGAATAAACTTACTGTATTGTCTATTTTATAATTATATCTGATATATTTGTTACTTCAGTGGTCTACAAACACTTTCAAACCTTCAAAGCAATTTTCATATCGTTTACTCTAACTAGTGCTTTCTCCCAAGTCAAAGATTGTCTCGATGATGCTTTAATCTTTTAAGCTAAATGTTTCCCTTTTCGAAATTGTTTGTCTCCTTTTAAAGTAGAGATTCTTGTGAATTATTATTACACTGCACATTTACAAGATTAAGAAGTTTTATTAAGATGTTTTTATGGCCAACATTTTGCTTTGCTGTCCTATGCCTCAACGTGAATGTCATTGAAATATTGTATGTATCGAATGTGTATATATATGATACCTAAAGTTGGAGCAACAAATAGATATAAGAACTTATTTAAACATTTAATGTACCAACAATACAATTCCATAAAGGTGGCGCACCCACAGTTTACGTATAGGATTTGCATACTTATGGTGCCTTATACATCAGTATATATTTTGTTTTCAGGACAAATCGACTGCCTTATACTATCCCGACCTTAAGACAAGTTTCTCATTCTCATAGTTCTCACGTATAATTAAATGTATTAAAATAAAGGTCGTAGAAAATTAGAGCTCCCACATATTTTTAGCCGAGTTGCGACGAAGTCGAACTCGGCTTATAATTTGATGAATGGTGTCTGGGCGTCCGGGCGTCCGGGCGTCAACTTTTGGTTTCCGCACGATATCTTGAGAACCACATGTCATGTGTAAATGAAACTTTGCACAGACATGAGTTATGACTAGAGGAAGATCCCTATTGATTTTGGGATTTGTGTGACAAAGGTCAAGGTCACAAATTCTAAAAATAGAACAAAAATTTGACTTATTCGTTTCCACACAATATCTCCAGAACCACATTACATATCCAAATGAAACTTGGCATAGACATTAGTTATGATTAGAGGAGGACCCTATCGATTTTGAGGTCTGTGCAACAAAGGTCAAGGTCACAACTTCTAAAAATGTAACAAAAATTAAACAGTTCAATAAAGCCTAAAATCACATGTTCGGTATTATTTGACAACAAAAATTGCTAAAAAAAAAATTTATTGTTCATACAAAAGAAGTTTTTATACTCCTAGATCATTTAAATTCATTTTATAGTTCTAATTATGTTCACCAACACACTTTTTTTGGGTGTCAATAACTTAAAAATTAGGTTGAATGAAAAGTCAGAATTAAAAAAAGGGAGGTAATAAAACTAAGGGAGTTAATTAATTTAATATGAAGAAGTACTCAATATAAATAAAAGTTGTTTTTTTTTTGCAATGTCCAGTAAAAATACAATCTTAGATGAAAAAAGTACATTTGTGTATTCTGATTTTTTGTAAATTATTGATTTCAGCAATACATATTACCTGAAGTATAAGGGGAACCCCTGCTCAAATTTTTTTTGAATGGTGGTCTGAAATGGGTTGTAATGGATAGTGGAGCTTTCAGTTGCAATGGAAACCAAACCAGAACACTGAATCTTTGGAAGAAAAGTGTTCTGCTACATATTTTCCATAACAATATAAATTAGATTTTAAGGGGAACCCTTGCCAAATTTTTTTTTTTATGAAAGGGGGACTCGAAATGTTTTGATTTCAGCAATACATATTACCTGGATTATAAGGGGAACCCCTGCCCAAATTTTTTTGAATGGTGGTCTGAAATGTGTTTTAATGGATAATGGAGCTTTCAGTTGCCATGGAAACTGAACCAGAAGATTGAATCTTAGAAAAACAGTATTCTGCTACATATTTTTCCTTGCAATTTTAGATAATTGTATAAAGGGGAACCCCTGCCAAATCTTTATTTTGAAAGGGGGACTTGGAATATTTTAAAACTAATTTCAGCAATATGTATAACCTGGATTATAAGGGGAACCCCTGCCCAATTTTTATTTTGGATGGTGGTCTGAAATGGGTTGTAATGGATAGTGGAGCTTTTAGTTGCCGTGGAAACCAAACCAGAACACTGAATCTTTCAAAAAAGAATTCTGCTTCACAATTTCAGAAATATGTATAAACTAGATTATAAGGGGAACTTCTGCCATTTTTTTTAAAGGGGGGGGGCTTGGAATGTTTTGATTTCAGCAATATGTATGTAACCTGGATTATAAGGGGAACCCCTGCCCAAATTTTTTTTTTCAGAGGTGGTCTGAAATAAGTTGCAATGGATAGTGGAGATTTTGGTTGCTATGTATACCAAACAAGAAAACTGAGAAAAAAGGTATTCTGATGCACACTTTCAATTTCAGCAATAATAAAATAAAAAACTAGATTTTAAGGGAGAACCCCTGCCCAAAGTTTTTTTTTTTTTGGAAAGGAACTTTGAATGTTTTGACTTTTAGTCAAGTTAGGACAAAGTCAAACTTCCGCAAAAGTTCCATTATAAATCTCTGATTGAAATAAAAGAATTTAACGGTATATGCGGAATTGCAACTTTTTGCCTATCCGATAATGTACTTATGAAAATAACAAATGTTTGCAACTCGGCCTTCGCACCTTTGGTGCGTTTTCTGATTTTTACAGTATTGTATTTATAAGTAGGAGTTGGTATTTTGAATTGACAGTATATGAAAGGTATTACTACAATGCATGTCATTTTTTGGTGTTTCCGAGCCGAATGGCTTGGACTAAGCGTGTGTATGGGCGTTTCAAATCATCGAATTAAGTTAATGAGAGATTATAGATAGAAAAATATAAAATATTGTGCAAAAATATCTTGAAAACAATGTCATTAGTCGTCTGACAAAGGACACTTGATTATTTCTACATGTGAATATGTACAATAAGGCATTCATCAAGTCAATGGTAGGTAAAATCAACTAATGTGGACACTATATGAAAAAAGTTATTGAAAAGAGGTATCAGTTACCGTTCAATGAAAATGCCACATGATATTCCTGTAGTACAAGGTACGAATCTAAGCTCAACAACAGATGTTTGTAGAACAAGCAGTCTTTCAACGGAGTCGACATTTCGCTATAGTTGAGATTCCAGCCTTCGAAAATGGAGATTACAGACTATATTTATTATTTTTTTTTTCACGAAATTGAAATTGAAATCTAAAAGGGGGATCAACCCCGGACCCTTTCAATACTAGGTGAACAGTCACTTACGCATCAGCAGGGATTTTATAAGCGATTATTTGGTTACCAGTTATTTTAAGAAAGGATATGGAGTAAATGAACATGAAACCATAACACATATGTTAAAGCAGGTTTATTTGTCGATGCTTATTATACCCCCCTCCCGCTTTAGCGGGCGGTATATAGTGATCATGTTGTCCTTTAGTTCGTACGTTTGTTCGTCCGTCCGTCCGCCATAGGGTACTTACTTTGTGCCGACAACTCCTCCTTGACCACTTGATAAAATTCACTGAAACTTTCAAAGAATGTTTAGTATATTTTGACATTGTGCACTGGCTATTTGAAAATTTGATTAGATTTTTTTTAACGGNATTGTGCACTGGTTATTTGAAAATTTTATTAGATTTTTTTAACGGGGAAGCGGGGGGTATGATATTAGTGAGCTTTGCTCACATTTTTCTAGTTTGACTATAAGCCCCTTCTCGATAATTTGAACACCATATGTTGTGAAAATTTACTTAAATCACCAGTACCTACATGAGAAGCCTAACATACAGTCTATCATACTGAAATCACCAGTACCTACATGAGAAGCCTAACATACAGTCTACCATACTGAAATCACCAGTACCTACATGAGAAGCCTAACATATAGTCTATTATACTGAAATCACCAGTACCTACATGAGAAGCCTAACATACAGTCTACTATACTGAAATCACCAGTACCTACATGAGAAGCCTAACATATAGTCTAGCATACTAAAATCATCAGTGCATTCACGAGAGGCCTAATATACAGTCTAGCATATTAAAATCACCAAGAACTACATGAGAAGCCTAACACAGTCTATCATACTAAAATCACCAGTACCTACATGATAAGCCTTACATACAGTAGCATACAATATGCATGGTGATGAATAAAAATAAAGCATAGTTGTTACGCAATCACTTTGAATTTATTTATAATATGCTAAATACTTATGACAAAAAGGAAGTTAGAAACTAAGTTCTTCCATAATAGATTAGCGCCATATTCATGTGGTCTAATCTCCATTTTCTAACTAACTTTTATATCACAAATGTACGGTTTAACTGGTACAATCAACAGTTTAAACGCTAACAATTCACAAACTACATTTAAGTCAGTAATGTGCCATCAAGATAAGCTTGATAATGAAATACCACAAAATAAGTAAATTAACAAAAAATATTATTGTACGGTTCTGCAAACGTGAAATGGTGTTGTCTTGCTTCAACCAGAGTCAGGCTGTATTCCTTAGTTTCAGTGTCTACAAAAAAAATTATAAGAATATCAAAAATTAAGACAAGAGGAAACACATACAATACTTCGAGCTTTGACGTATATATATATATATATATATATATATAAGTATTCAAGATGAAGAACAACAATAAAAGCGTAGTTCCATTGCTTGGTTTTACCATGTATTTGTGGAGATTTTGTCTCATTTGCATTTACTCCATATCCCTTCATTGTTAATAAGTGTACAACGATATGTAATAGCTGTCAACAAAGAGGCCCTCTGGAGCAGAATCACTCGCCTTGGACATGGCTCTAATAGTGCTTGCTTGGTACAGCGATGGAAACGTTCAACATTCCCAAAATAGCGCTCATCGTGTGAATCGTGTGCGTTCATCGTGTAGATCGTTTGCGTTCATCGTGTAAATCGTGTGCGCTCATCGTGTATCGTGTATCGTGTAACGTGTAACGTTCATTGCGTGTATCGTGTAGCGTGCGTTTACTCGTTTCATTTAAATTCCGCATTTTATAGATAGGTTTACCAGTTTTTTGCAAAACACCGTTGTTTATTTGTTATTTTTTTCAACTCGAAGTATACCTTTTTTACAACCGCCGATTTTACAGGAAGAAAATAAAATATTATCAGATTAAGTATCACGTCTGGCGATTTTCTGTCACAAAAAACATTAATTGTTTAGGAACGTAAACCTTTATTTAATCAACCCCATTTAATGCTATATCAACCTGTGCAATAAAGTCTAATCAGATTAACTTATTATATCTATTATCAA
>MJUU01026089.1:12828-31135 GCA_002080025.1 Modiolus philippinarum
GACGGACGGACGGACGGACGGACAGACGGAGGGTATAACATTATCCCCGAACTTTCTTCGAAAGTGCGGGGATAATAAACAAGTACCCTACAGTATCTTTAATAGTTCTAAAAGAACTATATTTTCACCTGGAATTCCAATTAAAAACCATAAGTTTATTAGCTTGATAGAACTATCCTGATTAAGGGGTGATTGTTTATCCAGGTATTTTACATGTTCAAAATGAAACTATATTATTAATACGTATAAATAACCATTGTGTATGAACTAACATCACATTTAAGGTATTGTGATGTATAATCAAATTGTGATCATTTTCAACAGTGTTCCAGCTAGGATTTAAAAGGGGCAGGGCGCCAGTCCTGAAAAGGGCACTTTAGCGCGCTGACTGAAATAGGAAATGGGCACTTATGTGTGATGATTTTTAATTTAAAAGGCGTACAAAACATGATCAAGCTAAAAATAATCATTTTTCATTTTGGTTTCATATGTTTCATATTGCGTCTAGATAATCTTTAATATAAATGGCACTTGCTCTTGGCAAAGATATTTTAATGAAACTACATATTTTTTATCATATGAGTAGGCGTTTGTTCCTCGACTACGCCGTTTTCGTTACTTATGGTTATGATAAAAAGATCTCAATAGTTAACACAGGAAAAAATTAAACTGTCCAATTCGGATTGGATACTTATGGAAGCGTATTGGAGACATCAGAAAAAAAATATTTATGAAGTAAAGATATCGACTTTTAAAAACTTAAAATTTCGGCCTTGAACTCAAAATATTGTCTTTTCTGAACTCAAAATTTTGATTTAAAAAAATACTCGAAATTTCGACTTTTTCAAACTGTATTTTTTTTTACTTTTTTTACATAAAATGTTTGATTTGTGTAAACTTATAATTTCGACTTTTAAAACCAAAAATTTCGACTTTGAAAAACTTAAAATTTCGATTAAACAATACTCAAAATTTCCCCTTTTTAAAACTCGAAATTTGGACTTATTTAAATCTAAAATCTTTAACTTCAAAGGCAAAGGTTTGACTTTCAAGTCAAAAATTTGGGTTTATTAAAGTCAGTCGTTTGAATTTGAAAAAGTCGAAATAAAGAGATTTGAAGAGTAGAAATTTTGAGTTTTGAAAAGTCGAATTCTTTTATTTGAAATGGAATTTTGAGTTAAAAAGGTGGAGAATTTGACTTCAAAGTCATAATTTTGAGTTTAAAGAGGTTGAAATTTTAAGTTTAAAAAATTCGAAATTTCGAGTTTGAAATAAATAAATAAATAACGAGGTTACTGTGAATGCAGATTCTGCATATGCGCATTTCGACAACTTATGTCTCTTCAGTGCAGATAAATCTAAACGTTTGGAAGACCATAAACTCAAAGATGTTTAAAAACTGATAGAGAACAATTAACCAATATGATCTAAATGTAAAGCCAAAATTAGCTAAGGGCAGAGCTTTGCATGAGGGAGTTGCTCCTTAGTTTTCAACGAAATTTACAAAAATTTAGATATTGTAAGGTTCCAAATAGAATCGGCTTTCAGGTCAGCACCGAAGTACTGACTACTGGGCTGGTGTATACCCTCGGGGACTAACAGTCCACTAGCAGTGGCATCGATCCAGTGGTAACAAATAAATAAATACTGAGGTTACTGTGAATTTAAATTCTGCATATGCGCATTTCGACAACTTATGTCTCTACAGTGCAGATAAATCTAAACGTTTGGAAGACCATAAACTCAAATATGTTTATAAACTGATCGAGAACAAATAACCAATATAATCTAAATGTAAAGCTAAGGACAGAGCTTTGCATGAGGAAGATACTCCTTAATTTTCAACAAAATTTACAAAAAATAGATATTGTAAAGTTCCAAATAGAATCAGCTTTCAAAATTTTGAACTTAAAAAAGACAATATTTTGAGTTCAAAATCGAAATTTTTTAACTTCGTTAACATATTTTCTTGTGTCCTTAAAACGCTTTGCGGGACATTTATTTTCGTACAGTAAAGTAATCTTGCGAAATGAAATTACCCCCAACTAATTCTTGCATTTATTTAATTCAAACAAATATGGTTTTATGTATATTACAATGATAAACTAGTATGTCAATTGTTCAAAGGTCAATTGATATGTCTTTCCTGGAAGTTTTGTCAAAATGCTATTATTTCAGATTAACCGATTAAACTAAGACACTTTATATATATATCCTTAATATGTACATTTATCAATATACATTGACGTAAAATGAAGGTTTTTGAAGGAAATATCTTTCTGTACCTTTTTTGTATTTAATACATAATTGTTACTTTAATGGTATTAAGCGACAAGCGAAAAAAAAAAACCGGAAATCGATTGTCGAAAATCAGTTTTTGGTCCTTAGGTTCCAAACTGTTGATTCAATCACCTTTTTGTACATCGTAACAAGACACACATTTTCTCCAGCATTTTTATCTGCTATCTATAACTGTTTCTGAATACATCCGATAGCAATGTCAAAGTTCAAAAGTTTTTTTTAGCAATAAATCATATCACCTACACATGTACGTTCAACGCAAAGACCTCATATCAATATATAGGTGGCTTGAATTAAGTAGACCGACCTTTCAATGGTTCTTGGAACAACTGACGTTCTAGTTTTATCAGCGTCGCTGAAGTTCTCATCTGAATGTGCACTGCAAATGGTTGAAAATATTATATAAACACATTTTGCAGAACAATATTTTATTCCATCGGATTTTAATACACGAAAAGTTTGTATGTTTTAATACTTTCTAGTTTTATAGCAGATTTATCAAGTGCATAAGTTTTCACAGTCAAAAGAATTTATTTAAGAATATGTTGAACGATATTTTTCAATATGAAATGTTGATAATTTTGAAAATGAAAAACTCGGCAGTTATTTATTCCTTTTCACGATTTTCTACAAATTATATAATTTTTATCTACAAAATGTGCAGATGGTCATACAAAATGTCACACAAGGCTTCATATTTCCCATATTTACAAATAATATTTTTACTGCCTAATCTCTTTAGGGCAATTAAAACTCATGTCATCACCTAAATAATGGTTTGGTTAGAGAGTGTTAAATACAAGTTTGTAAGAAATAGAGGTTGAAAATAGATTTCACTTTTTAAGCCTTAAACTGTTTTGTTATAGAATGCCAAGATATTTAAGAGAAAATGATTGGCTTTCATTTGCATTAATGAATACAAATAAAAAGAAATACAAGTATTTTCATCATGCATTAGATATAAAATTTAAAGAGTTATATGAGAGAGGAAATGGAACTACACGGAAATAGGCAACCGACATTACTGAGGACCAAGAGGCTTTGTTATGGGATTAGGGAATATTCAAAATAACAAAAAGCAAAGGGTTAAGTTCACGGTTAAGTTATAGTATATTCTTCTACACATGAAAAGCATTCCGCAATTGTTTTTTGTAAAAATAATTTAACAGAACAGAATCATTAAATTAAAAATTAGTTGTTTTTTCTCCAGTAACATTTGTCCAATCAATGTCTTTATCAGCTTATCTGTATAGGAAGGGATAATTTTGACTTTTTAAGAGCTATATAGATAATTCTGGCTTCTGTATACAAGTGGTAGTTATAATTAGTTGCCAAACTTTTTCAAAATACTAAATATTTAATGATGTAATCGATTGATGTCTTTGAATAGCTATATAAATATATCGTTTATTAAATGGGTTTTTGAATAGCTATAAAAGATTCTATTGTATTAAATAAATATTATAAAATTTTTCCTGATGCAATCAAATTGATAACACTGATAGATGAAAACACAATAAGTTAATTATAAATGTTTATAAAAAGGGGTGAAAATTGATCTCTTAATAATTCTTGGATAATGATTGGAGGGATCATTTCGATGACTTCTGTGTTATAATCCAATTACAGTCAATATTTGTTTTGATTTAATTTTTAATTGATATCAAAATTTATTACTACAGAAACAAATTATCTATTGTGCAATGTGCTAAATGTTTCTTCTCAACTTCTCCTCGGGGGTTGGGGTGGGGCATAAGACTGTTTAAAAAAAACATCATGTTTTCAGTAGTTTTCCTATTTTTCTTCTGTAATCCATGTGTTATTGTATGTCAAACAAGATCTGTAACAATAAAGTGTGCACATTCTTTGCTTTTGTTGTCTGCTAAATATCATTTTTGACAACTAGCTGATCAAGTTTCAGTTTACCTTGCCAGCATGAAACCACAATTTAGATAATCTGACAAGCAGATCATTTATCATTTTAAACATTAGCTGGATATTTTATTTTAAGGAACTGATGTCATCCCTTTTACAGTGACCAATACCTTTGACCCCTACATTTTTGAATGTAAAACATATCAACTAAATACAATGACATAGGTCCCAAATACCTATTCCTTACACATTCCGATATTTCTCCAAATACTTGCTCCAAAAAAGTATCAAAACTTTGCAAACCCATATCATGAGAACGGTACATCCACCAACATTCATTCAAATGAACAAAATATCAGTCATAACTTAACAAACATTTTTCCCGTTACAATTCACTACCTATTTATTACCATTTCCGAATAAATCACGAAACATGTTTGGGGTGTTTTCTAAAATAACCCCCTCCCCTAATAACGAAATGATCCAAGACGGTTAGAAACACATCTTCAACCAAAACTACAAAACACCGCCAAATTTCATCGACCTACACCTACCCACTTAGCCACTCCTGTGAACAGAAAAAAAGAAAACGATTTGGCTATCCCAATAATGTCTTTCCGATATCGGAAAGACCTTAAGTTGTTGTTCTACAGTATTTTCACAGTCTAACATCACATTCATTAAACAAATAATAAGTAAAGAGAAGTGCAGTTTACATCCAACTCAATTGCGTGTATCATCAATCTAATATTTCTACCTACGTAACTTTTTATCAATTTTCTAACAAAAACAAAAGTAATTTGACTACCTATTTATTTCAAATAGAGCAGTGAACAACCCTAATTTCAATGTATTTTGATGAAGATTAATAGTTTTGGCGATTATTCTGTAGCACGTAAACCATTCCTAATTTGTCTTTTTGAATTTGTTTCCAGATCGTTATCGTATAACTTACAAATATATATGATATTTTCCAAAGGCGATAAACACGCTACACCGATCCCAATGGAGCTATTTGTCATGTTAATATACTTCTGTTACTTCTTTCTATTGGCATCAAACAGTTTGGCGTCACGCAGGTAATATTTCCTCCGACTGTTAAAAGACACAAATTTTCTTGTTGACAAATAACAGACAAATGTATAGTATATGATACAAAGTTAACACACCTCATTGTCGTATCCACCATTTCATTTATAGAGTCGGGAATATGATGGGTGTTACTAGGCCGTGTTCTCTCGAATATGTCATTCGTCCAATGGATTTTCCTTACTGGTCTATTCCACTACATTCTATTAGTTGTTTGTTCTCTATCAGCTTAACACGTTTTTCCAAATGTTTTGATTGTATCTGCACTGAAGACACATAAGATGTCGATCTGCGCATATGCAGAATTTTAATTCACAGTAACTTCGGTACTTTGTCATTTTATTTGATACCATTAGTATAATCAAATACATTGTCCAACGACTTGAAAAGGGTAAAAACGACTAACATTCATTTATATTTCACTTTCAACGATGGAAAAAAAAACACACACACACACACTTATGATAGCAGGAAAAGGTATCGGTATAGGCAAAAGCCAGTGACATGGTTAACCGAATTATGGGTACCCATTACCTTACAAAATAATAAAATAAGTGAGTACCGAACCGTCAGTCAAAAGAGCGTACATCAATGGACAACGGCAACACTGGAAACATTAAGAAACACGGACATCACATAAGTACGGGACAAAAAAATGAAGACGCACATACAGATTAACAACATGGACCCAATAAAAAACCATGGGTGAATATATATATACGAATCAAACCCAATACAAGTATACTACTGACCCCAAGACTGGTATCTTGAAAAAGGATGGGAAATGTGGGTCAATTAGTTCTCGCTGCTAATCTAAAGGCTAGCTCAAGGAGCCTGTTTTCTTGACAAAACACTGTCGCACAAGAAAAATTTAACTCAAATTAAGAATCATTATTTCTGAAGACCTCGGCAACATCGTTGAGAGGCCAGTATACGAGTACAATTTTCAGGTCATTGGATTCCAAAGCCAAATTTATATATATTCATGCAGAATATACTGTCGATATCCCTATTATGTCATAAATAACAAAATACCAAAGTTACTGTTAATTTATTTTCTGCATATGCGCATTCCGACAACTTATGTCTCATCAGTGCAGATCAAACCAAAACATTTGGAAGTTCATTAACCGAAAAACATGTTAAAGCTGATAAAGAATAAATAACCAAAATGATCTAAATAGAATAGCCAAATTCAGATAAGGACAGAGCTATGCATGAGAGAGATACTCCTTAGTTTTAGATAAAATTTCGCAAAATTCAGATATTGCAAATTTCAATACAATCGATTTTCAGGTCACCACCGAAGTACTGACCGCTGGGATGTAAAGAATGTAAGAAACGTCCAGTTTTTCTGAATTTTTTTTATCTATTTCCATTTATTTTTTTATAGAAATTTCGTAAAATGTTGATGAGAAACGTCCATAGTAATAAGTTATTTACGAGTCATGCCATTTTTTAGATATATTTTTAGCCATTTTCATGCTATTAAGGAATCTGTGACCATATAGTAAAAGTTTGGTTGTAATATTAAGGTTGCGTTCATTAAAATCGTACAAATTAGGACTAACGCGTGCGTATCAAACCAGTTGTGATAAATACATCAGTATAGAAAGAGAAAATTAGTTATAGTGATATAAAAAGTCCCTTTTATCACAAATTTGAGTTCTTGATTTACCTCGTTCCTTAAAATGTCAAGGCTCCTGTAAACTGATGACCAAATATTTTGATGTTCTCTGTGCTTTTTGAATAACATGAAATAAAATGAAATCATAGGAAACATGTAAAACGTATCTAAAATTTGTGAAATTGAAAATATAAAAGGAAACTGTTCGATTTACCCTAAAAATCAATTTAAAAGAATGATCTCGTTTTTTTCAGAACATTTCCATTCGATGTAAGAAAAAAATATATTTTATAGCACCCACAGTAAGATGGTACATGTGAACTGTAGTCATTGAAAGAAGATGTGTAAGTTCCAGTCTATTCGTCTTAATCATCATTTTGCGTGTTTTTTATGTTCATATGGAAAATAATTGAAGATCAGAAAATACCCTTTTAATCCCAACGGCGTGATTTACTGTTGAATTAATACGTTTATAAAACATCAATTGCTCATTTATTTGTATGTGTATGTCAAATGGCTAAGTGCTATTACCAAGAATTCATTTTTAATTTAGAATATTGAATGTTTGACAAATACAAAATGTTGTTAAGGGGGTTCGCTACTCCATTTGAAAATAAATAGGATTTCAAATAAATGTGATTCTTTGTTAGAAAATTAAAAAAGAAGTAATTTAAGTGAAAAAAATTGATAGGTTGATGGCTAGTTTTTGAGATATATGTGATCGAAAATTTGGCGGGAACTGAACTCCTCTGATTTTTCATAGGATTTACATTAGCGAGGTTGGACTTTTAATGAGTGTGACAGAATAAATAGAATCTAATGAAATTTTTACAGAATGCTCATAAAGATGTAAAAAATGAAATATTGGGAAAAAATAAGGGGGTCAATGGGCAAAAATTATAATGCTTTTAAATGGATAAAAGCTGAGGATTCCGAAAATCTGACAGAAATCCCAAAACATGAGAAGATAACCCCCTTAAGTAGAAATAACATCTAACCTGAAATCTCTCTATAGTATGTCATGAGTGCATTACAACTGGCAACTACGTATACATTTGGAAATTTTCTTGCATTCTATGCATTACTATAGACGAGTGACTGAGACTTGAAAATTTCAATTTAATGCACCCGTGTGACATGGGGATAAATTGCATATCAATGGGAAGATAAAATAGAGTGCAATCCGATTTGACCTGTCGTCACTGTGAAATATGGTACATTTTAAAAAAAAATGGGTCAAAGATCAAATACGCCTTTTCGCCTATTTGCAAAGATTGAGAAGGTTGCTGATTTTTTTTTCTATTTACTTGAGAATATATTATCAAATCAGGGTATTTTTCAATAAATTCATTGGTTTTCGTACATATCAGACGTAAATTTCATCCGTATGGCGTAAAATGACGTCATTTCACAATGTATTTGAGAATCAGTGTTTAAACAAGTGCTTATAGCCATTTGTTGCAAATTCCACAAGTTTCATATCACGCACATGCTTGTTTTTGACAAATAATAATGTGTTGTATCAAGGAAGAAATATTGATAATTTATGAACCAAAACGAAACAAATTAACACCAGAAAAGGTGAAATAGGTTACTAGAAAACTCTAGATTTGAAGAGCATAAATAGAGTCAACATCCACTTTCACGAAAACTTTAAACTGAAATATATAAAATGAGATGAGGTTTCCTGTTAGAGTGAAAGCCTACCAACCGCGTCAAGGTCAGAAACCACTGGTAGGGTTTTTTGTTTGTTTTTGTGTTTCTGCTGTAAGTGAAACATAAAATAAAAACAACAGCCATGCAACAATAACAAATTATAGAATTGTATGGAATTTATCACAAAACATAACATGTTTAAACAACGGCAATAGAATACCGAAGGAACAAAGAAGTGGAATTTACAAAAATCAACTAAGTCCAAAGACATGGCCAAAGCGAGGACACAGAAAACAATGACGTTAGACACAGAAAACAATGACATTAGACAGCTACAAAGCACAGAAATAGAAATCACAACATTCAAAAGTGTGAACTCCAGTAAACCTGAGAGTGACATCAGGTGCTCCGGAAGGGTAACTATGTTTTGCACCCGTCACACTGTGAGTCAATCTTGTCTAAAATAAACAATACAACTTGTATCAAACAATTTCGCCAATACTGGGGTGAATGCGGAGCGTAATCATAGCCTTTTATTGTTTGTTTTTTCGGACAATAATAGATCTTCATTTTAAACAACAGTTGGTTGATGTGTCAAACAATTCTGACATGGACATAATTCAGTGCACCATAAACTTTGCCTGATTTCGGACAATATTTTTAACAATTTCAGGATTACTGAAGGCACCAGCAAGGTATAAAGTACAACCACCAGATAAAGAATTTCTAGCACAATATTAATCAAGAAGGAACTCCCCTATAAAAGAAATTCCGGTTTGTTTGCAAGAAATTTTCGCCAGTCATGAATGGGACTACCTTCGTTCACTTGGTAAATCCTCTGACTACCTACTGCAGGAGATCACCGTTCTCTTTGATGTTATGGAATTTTCAAGATCATACCGATCAAAAACATCCAGGACAGTTGTTGTTGTTTCATACAAGGATAGCTGAAGTTTCTGATACGATGATGCCAAACATTATGAAAAAAACTTTGCATGCATTGCTTGAATAGCGCACATAGCTGCATGTCTAGTGGGTACATTTAAGTCGAAAACCAACCGTCCTTTTTTAAGATTGCACTTCTACTGATATATGTAAACGAAGTTCTACAGATGGTCATTCAGTGTAGTTCTCTTAAGGGCAGATGAAAACAAGTCATCTCAAAGAAAAAGGCTGATTCAGATCAAATATTGTTGAAAATCGAGAAGATGCTCTCTGTTACGTGTACTTATTACAAATGAAATAATAAATTCCACACTTGTATTTTGTCTGACTTATTAGCAGTCGAACATGGCTGCAAATAGCCTTTTGTGTCAATTTGTACTATTTTGTGTGTTTGAGAAGATGATACTTCGCAAAGGACGACGCGAATCAGAACCATTTTTTTTATTGTAAGCGTATTTGCCCTTCCAAAAATGACAATTAATTTAGTTTGGTTCTGGAGGTCCATTACAACGAATTTTAACAAAAACTACAAAAAATGTCAAAATCTGTCAATGACTAATTCAGTGGCTGAAATGTTTTATCTAAATGTATGAAGATTTTGTTCAGTTTTCGAAAAGATTCAGTGCATTCGCAAAATTAGTATGCTGAAGGAAATAAATTCACGAGAAAATGGCCATACCTGTTTTTTTTTTTTTTTCATTTCTTTGAAACACTTTTATCAATGACTGCATTTTTGGATGAGCGTCCTAATGAAACCTCGGTTTAAACTCTTGTTTATCATTTTATTTTTATGCGACCTCTTGATGAAAAAGATATTTGTTTAATATCTTCTGTAATATTTTACAAAATGATATAGAGTAAATGAACATGAGACCATCACACGTATTTACTCCAACTGCAATAATTTGATGAACTGTATGGCCATTTATGAAATCAATTCCTCATCAGCAGCGCTAGAACCCAAACATAGGAAATCCATAATTGCAAAAATGTTAAAAATGCATAAAACCAAACGAAATCCGAATAATCATAAATATCAAATATAGCTAAGGACAAAACTACGATGGTGGGAGTTAAACCTTATGTTTTAGAATTTACATAAATTTAGATAAAAATAATTGAACAAAGTGTACACATGAGACATAATCTCATGTACAAGTAAATCCTTTTTTGGTTCTCCAAATGCAGGCCATAGTGTAGCAGTCTCAATCTTGTGACTGACGTGTTTATATTTAACTTAAATCTAGCACTGAGTCGTTTCATCTGAACTATTGTGACTTTCTCGTTTAAGGTAGATCGGTAGTCTTCCGCCATTTTGATTTTGTTATTTTTTCTGTTATGGTATTATTTGCTTTTTACATATACAAATATTTTTATTTGTAATGTATCAATAAATATTATATCAGAGACACAAAAAGCAAAGGATCTTCATTCACTAATTTTTTCATGTATTTATCAAATTGGATAAAGTTTGGTAATTCTATAAATAAATAATTTGGAAGAGGATATTTGAAAAAGGGAAATATTCTGATAAAAATATTTTGCATAGATATCACTATGAAAATTCACATTTTTCAAATTATATGGAAAACAAAGTCGGTGATCCCCATTTTTCTTTAAATGTTTTGAAAGTATATTCAAAGGGCTAACATATGAGTAAAATAGAAAAAAATCTATGGAATAGTTTTAAAGAAAACCACCAAATACCTGTTTTTCTCTATATATTCATTAGAAATATTTGATTATTTTGCAAGCACGGTGACCTCCTTTTTAAATTTTTTTATTTCAATGCTAATATATTAAGGAAACTTTCCTGAGAAAAATTTCGTTTTATGGATTTCCAAATGTTTTGATTTGATCTGCACTAACGAGACATAAGTTGTCGAAATGTACATATGTACATATATATTCCAAATAGAGTCACTGTTAAGTGACAACTATCATTTAATTGGAATAAAATAAATGTGTCAATTTGGCCTACATACTATTGAAAAACTCGATTTAATAAGTTAAGTAATAAATAATAAAATATCGAAGTTACTATCAATTTTATTTCTGCATGTGTGCATTTCGACAAATTATGTCTCTTCGAATCGGTGCAAATTAAATCAAAACATTTGGAAGTCCATAAACCAATATACATGTAAAGTTGATAGAGAACAAGAAACCAATGGGATCTAAATAAAAAAGCCAAAATTCATCTAATGACAGAGCTATAAATTCGGGAGATGCTCCTTAGTTTTAACAAAACTTTTGCAAAATTTAGATATTGTATGTTTCAAACAAATCGGTTTTTGTGTCAGTACCGTAGTACTGACTACTGGGTTGGTGAGTACCCTCGGGACTAACCGTCCATTTTATTTTCTTCATAGTTTTATACTAGTAAGTACCAATACTCCTTGTATGAATTTCTTTAAATATCGTGTTGTTAATATTATATATTAGGAAAATAAAAGAATTATTTTCATCTTGTTGCATCGATTTGTATAATACAAAATAACCTTTACACATATAATTCCCATTGCTGTCAATTAGCCTGGCGACGTGCAGCTTAGTCAGTCGACATTTATTTATTTTGTCAAACAGCTTATTAAAGATCATAAATGAATGCTATAAGAAATGAAAAAAAAATGTACTTTATCAAAATAAATTCGCCCTTTCGAATTATAAAATTTGCAATGATAGTTTTCACTGTGTGGAATAAAACATGAAGCATTAAAATACAACAGGCGTATCCTTTACTTTTAAAGTTTAAAAGGAAAGTACAAAATGAATTTTACTTTAAGTACTTTTGGTTTTGCTCAAATCTGCTATTGTTTGTCTATTCCGACCATAGATTTTAACCATGTTTACAGTTGTACACGATATGATCAAATTACATACCAAAGGATTCATTTCATACAATTATTTAGGGGATAGACCTTGCACTTGGCAAGCCTAAAATTTTCCAATAAATTATTTAAAAAAAAATATTTGCTGTATTTAAACTACACATGTATACCATTTTCTGTCTAGTGGCTATCAAAGATACCTTGGTTCCTCATATAAGTTTGTCCGTTCAGAACTATATTTTTGGTGTTTAAGCTCTTTTTAAAATTGTATTTGATATTAAATTATTTCATTGAAAAATCCAGTAGTATAAACAAACGTGATTGTAAGCGTGAATAGAATAAAAAAAGATAACAGGAAACACCTACAATGGCCGAAAAAGATAGTGAAATGCCACAAAGTAACAAGGAACTGCACAAGAAAATACCCACAATAAAAATACAAGACAAAAACATAAACAACGATAGGAACTCGGGACAGCCGGACTTGGTACCGGCACTAGCAAAAGCCAGTGATAGGATTAAACCAGTTTATGGGTCCCAACCTCCCTTTTCTCTGTCCCGTTTCCCTATGGTATAATAAACATACGAATAAAACCAAAAACAGGTAGACTACTAACTCCATTACCACAATCTTGAAAAGGAAAAAGTTGGACAAAACGTAATTTTGAAGGATGGGTCAAAGAGTCTGAAACTTTTTTCCCAATATTGATCAGTATTAAACAGTCACATATTTAGATAAAAACTGAGTCGTTAAATTTTCACCAAAACTGAAAAAAGAAAGAAAAATTTTATATGCAAGAGAAAATAAAATTTTATTTAAAAAATCGTTTTTTTTCCTAAATTTCAAATAAAGTATGTAAATAGAGATTAATACATGGCCTTTTCCATATCAGCACGGTTATCATCCCGACACCCCCATATGAGCCCGAGGCGCCCGACACCCCCATATGAGCCCGAGGCGCCAGCCGAGGGCTGATATGGGTCGAGGGATGATAACCGTGCTGATATGGAAAAGGCCATGTCTTAATCTGTTTATTATATACTTCCAGTTAGGAGTTATCATCACAACCGGGCCGAAATAGCCATATCACCGGTCTGATATGAATATTTCAAAACGAGGCGGTCTGATATGGCCATATCGGACCGGGTATGTGATATGGACTGTTAACTTCCGGCTATATTACATATGCAAAACAGAACTTATCTTCGCTAAGTATGTAATAAAATTCATTAAAATTGCTAAATTTATGCTTTAAATTATCTTATTTGCCAGAAATCTGATTTTCATATATTTTCATTATTTCCAGTTTGTAGAGTGAATACACTGGATGTAGGGCAATTAATTACATAACATTTACTGTGAAAAAATATTGCAACTTCGAAAGACAGCAGAACATCCTATGACAAGAAAAACATGAACAAAATGAAAGTTTATGATATAATAATACAAAGGAAAAATCCCCCAAAATACACGGTAGGGTTAAATATAATAGACTACGCGTTTTCTCTTCATCTTCGATTCGTGATGAGGCCTTCAACATTGCTCGAACTTACTATTATCGTTGACTCTGGTAAAATTAAAACTAAAATAAAAGGGATGATTTTGATTTCACAATTACTAATTTCCGTTTTCTTGATGGCGACGTTCCTTAAGCTCTTATAATATCTCAAACTAGTACGATTCGCACGCGTCTGGTCAACTCTTGACGACTTTAATGAATGTAACCTTACTATCTTATCACATCCAAACTTTAACAACAAGGTTACATATTTCATATTTAAGAAGTTTTATAGAAGATATGAACATTTGATATATAAATATGATGCGACTCGAAAACAGCTTATAACCAAGTGCATTTCTCACCCTCATTTTTACGGCAATGTTGTTAAAATGTAAAAAACTGATTGAAAATCTAGAAAAAAACTGAGACATTACTTACATTCTTTACGCAATAGGGGATACTAACAGGATGTTTTCATGATTCCGTTAAATTGGCTTTGAGATCCAATGACCTGAAGATTTTACATATACTGGCCTCTAACTGATACCGCCCATGTCTACTGAAATCCATGACGGTTCTTTACCAAACCCTTCGTGAAGTTTTGAATTTGATTTTCATTCCGTAGTGCAACAGTTTTTTTACCAGCAGACCATGTTCCTTGAGCTAGCTGACAGTTTAGCGGCGAGCACTCCTTGACCGTTCTTTCTAAATTACGTTTCTCAAGATTGTGGTCATGGAGTTAGTAGTCTACCTGTTTTGGGCTTTATTTGTATGTTTATTATACTATAAGGAACCGGGATAGAGAAATTGGAGATTTGGGCACCCATAAGCCAGTTTAAGCCTTCCGCTAGCTCTTGCTAGTGCCGGTACCAAGTCCGGTTATCCCGAGTTCCTATCGTTGTCTATGTTTGTCTTTTGTCATTTTATTGTTTTTCTTGTCCGGAAATCTGAAAGATTGTGTCACGTGATTGTAGTTTTCGGCCATTGTGGGAGTTTCCTGCTATCTTTCCTACATTAATTTGCATATACCTCATAGTAATCTCAGAACAGCCCCTATAGCACCTTTTTGATTGGAATTCATTGCTAAATGTCGAGCTCCCCATGGCCTGTTCCTAATAAGTCAAAGATGCAAGGCCGTCAACAAATATCAAAATCAAACAGTAATTCAACTCTCAAAGTGTTTTTACAATCGCTAACATCCATTTCCCGACAAGTAGAAGACAATGGTTCTTGTCTATTATGTAATTTTGGTGTCTGCAGACTTGTCTCTTTCACGAAGAATACCTTCTGTTACAACAATACTGTGGTGAAATGATCACTGTACATAGTACCCAAAGTGTAGTTGAAGTGATGCAGACGATATTAATGTGCGTTGATTACATCTGCATCAGTATTGCCGCCGGTGTAAGGTTCAACCCATTTCCAACGTTGAAAAACGACCGAAAAGTCAATTTTCAACATAGCACCGGCGACAATATCTGAATTAAACAAAATTTTGTTCAAATCTAAGGAGTATCTCCCTCTCGCATGGCTCTATCCTGAACTAATTTTGGCTTTCCTATTTAGATCATATTGGTGAATTGATCTCTGTCAGCTTTAACATATGTTTTGGTGTATGGATTTCCAAATATTTTGATTTTATATGCACTGAAGAGACATAAGTTGTCGGTATGCGCATATGCAGAAACTAAATTAACAATAACTTCGGTATATGTTATTTATTACCACGGGGCCGATGCCTCGGCTGGTGGACTTATTAGTCCCTAAAGACATCCACCAACCCAGTAGCCAGTACTTCGGTGCTGGCCGGAAAATTTATTTGTAAACTTGCAATATCTAAATTTAACAGAGTTTTGTTCCAAACTAAGGAGTATATCCCTCTCGCATAGCTATGTCCTTAGCTAATTTTGGCTTTACTATTTAGATTCTATGGGTAAATTGTTTTCTCTCAGCTTTTTGCACATATGTCGGTGTATGGATTTCCAAATATTTAGATTTTATATGTACTGAAGAGACATAAGTTGTCGGTATGCGCATATGCAGAAACTAAATTAACAGCTTTTGTATTTTTTAACAGTAACTTCGGTATTTTGTTATTTGTGACCACCGAGCCGATGCCTCTGCTAGTGGACTTATTAGTCCCCAAAGGTATTCACCAACCCAGGAGCCAGTACTTCGGTGCTGGCCCGAAAACCGAATTTATTTGTAAACTTGCAATATTTAAATTTTACCAAATTTTGTTCAAAACTTAAAGAGTATCTCCCTCTTGCATAGCTCTGTCCTTATCTGACTTTAGCTTTATTTAGATCCTATTGGTAAATTATTCTCTATCAGCTTTTACACATATTTCAGTATATGGATTTCCAAATATTTTGATTTTATTTGCACTGAAGAGACATAATTTGTCGAAATACGCATATGCAGAAACTAAATTTACAGTAACTTCGGTATTTTGTCATTTGTACCCAATTTGCAACATTGAAAAACAACCGAAAGGTCAATTTTCAACGAGGTAAAAATTCAACATTACACCGGTGACAATATGTGAAGGGTTACAAAATGTGCCGGTGCAAAGCATTATAAAGTGTTATAGGTAATTAAATGTTGTTAATATTCTATAATGCATTGCATTGATTGTTTTTATTTTGTAAGGCCTTAAAATTATGTAATTTGTTTGGCCTAGTTATGTAACTTGTTTACAATAAACAATGGTCAAGGTTATTACTCCTTAGAACATGTAGATTTTTCTAGAACATTGACTTAATATTTAACTCATAGAAATTTCTAGAAGTTTTCCTTACATAATCATTTTAGACATGTGATTATTAGTTGATATGGCATGTTCCAGTAATATCTTGTTAATAATCTCTCTAGAAAGAATAAATGTATGTATATAAGGTAGCATTAAAGGGTTAAGTCAGTCAGTTTAATAAGTTTATACAGGATAATCACGCACATCTTTTGTATTGGAAATCGACATCAATTATTGTGAATCTATTATCAACTATTTAGTGAGGATAATAAGGAATATTCATCTGGACATTTTTGGTGGACTTCAGTGAACTATTAATTTCAATATTTACTTGGACTTCATTATTGTCAGATAAGTTATATATTGTATACCTAATTTGTAAAATCATTATATTTGTCATATTAAAAGTTAATTTTGAGCCAATTTTGTTTTATCATTGCTGACTTCAATTTACAATAATTTATTGGTTGTTCTACCACATAACAAAAGCTTTTGTCATTCTTTAAAATTTTTATTTTTCAACAATTTTATTCTTCAAATTCCTACCAAACTTTACGTACTAACTCGATAAAATCTTCCGTAAAATAAATTTGTATGACATCAGAAAAGGATTGAAGTAAAGTCTGGCAGTCAATAGTTTAGTTTATTTAAGCTTATTTCCTGTGTTAAGCATATCGTCATGAATCTGTTTCCTGTGACTTCATTAAGGAATGTATTTACTAGTTAATACAAAGAGCAGCGACTTATATTCTGTGCGTGGTAAAATGAGATCTTAGTTCAATATTTGATTTCGAAAACAAAATGCTGTTGGTTCATCAAACATGTATACGGTAATAAGCAAAATTATGTTATTTTTTTTTCACATCTCGACTGATTCAGATCCACGAAGAACGGGAAAGAGTTCCTACATGTTGGAAAAGCGGGAGAAATTTTGTATAAATGGGTACAAAAAGCATCAAACTCACTTGAGAGGGTAACTCACATGAAAGGGTACATATATTGAAATCATTCATTTTGACAATGTCTGCAATAAATCAACATACATTAATTTACACTTTTTTCAAAAGCAACCCTTTAGTTTACGTGACAAAATACCGAAGTTACAGTAAATTGAGTTTCTGCATATGGTAATTTCAACAACTTATTTATATTCAGTGCCATTTGGAAGAGTATTAAAGGTGATTTTATTTAGAATATGTGTATCATCGTAGGTGCTTTTGTCGTGCAAGATCCTGATTCGCGATCTGCTCATGATTTCCATGTAATTTCTTCACAAAGTTAAGAGGATAAGCACGAAACTATCGATATAAATTAAGGAAAGGATAGAATACTATAATGGATAATTAACTACCACTTGAATTTTTAAAAGGGTAGAAAACATTGATTTTTTTGTTCAATGACTGATATGTACAGTGATTGTCAATAGAACTAAGTGACCGTCCCGAAATCCCGTCTCGATGTCATCAGTGCTGCAATTGTAATTATAAAGAAATTTTACGCTTTTCACCATGATTTTGACATACTATTACAATTTTTCTATACCACAAATGAGAATTTACCTATTTCATTAGACCGAGTTCATCATATGACATTCACTGACTATAATTTGGAGTGTGACGGGTGCCACTTTATTAAGGTCTTTCCCGAACCTTCGGGAAGACCTTACTGTATTTCGTCTGATTATTATTATTATTTTTTTTTTCTTCCGCCATCTTTCAAACAGATTTGC
>MJUU01026089.1:46835-65340 GCA_002080025.1 Modiolus philippinarum
TCGCCAGAATATGAAGCTTGGGACTCGTTCGCTACGCTCACTCGCCCCTGTGCTTCATATTCTGGCTCACGGATTGATATTTTACGATACATAGCAGTCAAGAGCCCGATAACATATACATATTTGTGGACTAAAATTGGTATCAGAGATAAATGAAGATTAGCATTATGTTTCGTGCATAGATCACTTCCACTATTTTAGCATTGTTTATTATATAATTATACTATAACTGATCCGAGATTCTGATTATCGCAAAATATTCAACGAATGATCGAATAACGTAGTAATTCACGAATGCGCGCAGCGCATGAGTGAATTACAACGTTTTTCGATCATGAGTTGAATATTTTCGTTAAACAGAACTTAGGATTAGTTATAGTTTTTATTATATAGATCTTTGATGGTTCCATTGGTGATTCATTTCATGAACTATGTTTTCAAAATTCATCCCCTTTGACGTTTACTTAACAACAACGTTGACAACGTCTATTGTGACGTAACTTCCTATAGTGAAATTATGGAAAATAATTTCACAGTTAATTATCACTTTTCTTTTACTGTGAAATCTCAATCTTTCATCACTGTATAATAAAGTGCAATATTACATGGACGTCAAAAAAATATATTGGATTATGCTATTTTTATGTTTGCTCCTCGTTCAAGACTACACCCATATTTAACTACAACTTAGAATAATAGCAACAACTCGGCTCAGTTTTTGGCTAGGGAAAATTAAATGCAAAACACAATCCAGTAAATGTCATTTATTAAAATGACGCAAATAAAACAAAATATTTACATACATTAAAAGGAGTGCATTCTAGTGCTTAAATTATATAATCATAGGATTTGAAAATGCTGCTATATAATAACTTTCCTTTGGTAAGCATCCCTTTAAAATTCAAATACTCCCAAAGACAAAATGGTATGGCCCAAAAAATGGCCACATTAATAAAAGTGATACTAAAATCATGTAATTATGTATGGTGGATATGTAAAAGGGCTGACGTGACCCCTGCTCTCAATTGATCTATTGGTTTACTGTCACGTGATTCAATACTCCAAACTGATTGGCTAGCTTACCTCCAAAATAGATTGAGATGCAATCACAAAACACCATCCCCTACTCGGACACCATAAATAAATTTATCTTTGATAAATTAAGTTTTATGTTTGCTCCCAGTTCAAGACTTTAACCCTATATTACACCCATATTCGTATAATTAACTACAACTCGGCTCAGTTTTTGGCTAGGGAAAATTAAATGCAAAACACAATCCAGTAAATGTCATTTATTAAAATGACGCAAATAAAACAAAATATTTGTATACATTAAAAGGAGTGCATTCTAGTGCTTAAATTATATAATCATAAGGTTGGAAAATGTTGCCATATAATAACTTTCCTTTGGTAAGCACTCCTTTAAAAATTCAAATACTCCCAAAGACAAAAAAGGTATGGCCCTAAAAAATGGCCACAGCCCAATTTTGATGTTTGAACAAGTAAATGTCAAAAAGGGTGCAACCGCCATTGCGATGCAATCATAAAACACCACCCTACTCAGACACCATAAATAAAGTTATCTTTGATAAATTAAGTTTAGTCCTGAAGGTATTTACCGCCTATGAAGCCCAGTGCTTCGGTTCTAACACCAAAAAAGATTTCTTCTGGAAATTAAAAAAAAATCCCAAGTTTGAAAATTTGTTTCAAAATAACAATGTACAAAAATTGCAGTATATTTTAAGGGAGGTTTGAGTACTCATAAACCGGTTTAACCTTACCACTGGCATTTGTTAATGCCGTACCAAGTCCAGCTGTTCCGTTTTCCTATCGTTGTTTACGTTCCCTGTCAGATTGTAGCATGGGATTGTAATTTTCAGCCATTGTAGATGTTTCTTGTCATCACTTTTCATTTTATTCAGCAGTTTTACAGAATGTCATTTGGACAAATACGTCTGTTAAAAGATGAAGGAGTGTTTCAAACTTACGAAGTTCTCTTCACTGTTTGTTTTTTTTCATATCATTTAGATTCTAAAGCTGTTGGTAATTTATTCTTTATCAACTTTTACACATTTGTTTGGTTTTAGTCTTCCAAATATTTTGCTTTCGTCTTTCACTAAAAGACATTTTTTTTCGAAATTGCCATTGGTCGAACTTAAGCTCTTTAAAACAGATCATTGTTGATTAACTTACTAAAGCAGGCAATTGCTTTGTAATGACTCCTGTTAAGTGTGTTTATTAGAGCGACAAAGGCTGTGATCTTACTTGTCTGAACCTTATTGTTATTTTTTACCTGTATTCCATAAACAACCATTATTGCATTCTGGAAATGTAATAAATATGCAATAAGTAATATGAAGATAAATGCTATCAGAATAACAAAGGTTTAATTTTGAATATTACCACTGGGCTTCTAACTTTTGCTTGATTAATTCGTGACTGTGCCTTATCAATTTTCCTAACATGGAGAATAATATTCCAGCTTCTTTTGCTTACAGAGTTCATGTCTTTACAAGGGATAGAGCTAGTACCAATTATTTGGTATAGTTTTCTCCGTGACCGCCAGTATGAAAATGAAAGGAAATGGGGTAAATGTCAAGGAGACAACATCCCATATCCAGGTTAAAACAACCCCAAAACAAAGCATCTAGGGGTCACTGTACGGTCTTCAACACAGTGAGGAACCTCACACCATACAGCAAGCCCTAAATGTCCCCCAAAAGGGTAAAAAGTGAATAAATCAATGGAAACAAACCACATCCAATAACCCGAATGTCAAGAAACTAAAATTCTATAAGAAGACAAGGACAAGCCAATGACCAACATATTCCTGACTTGAGACAGGCACAAAAATTGCGGTGGGGTTAAACTCGTTTTCTTGGAGTATGTTTTCAAAAGGAGGTCATCAAATCATCTATTTCACAAATGGGAACAGACATCTTTGGATAGATCCAGAGTTTATTACCGGACTGACAAACACCGACTGTGACAAAACCTGACTTTTCACTAGCAGTGTGACTGGTGCCATGTGTGGAGCAGATCATGCTTACTCGATTATCCTTCCGGAGCACCTAGTGGTTGCGCTTTAGTTCTATGGCGTTCTTGTTCATTTTTGTTTATTTGTTTTGTCTTTGACATACTGTTTCAATTTATGTTGGATGTAAATTTCTATTATTTTGAGATTTTTGTTTTTTGGGATTCCTTTTTTCCTCATTTTTACTTCAGTATAAGTTTGTCGATGTATTAAAGATGATACCAAACAATAAAAGGATATGGAGTAAATGCGAACGAGACAAAGTCTCTACAAATACATGGTGAAACCCAACAATGAAACAACCCTTTTAATGCTACTTAGTATTCTTCTTTCATAAATGACTAAAAGAATATGAGCTCGCGTACTGAATTTTAAAAGAATTAACTTATCATCTTTCTTCCAAGATCTTTTCTTGAATCAGTTTTCAGGGGCTCCGGTTGCAGAGCTGTTTGGAGCGTTACCAGGTGGTGGATAGGGGAATGCCCTGTCTCTGCGTAGTATCAGGTCATAATACGGAAAGCCTGAAAGGGGTCCATTGTAGCCAAACTGGGGAGAAACGCCACGCTCTATGCAGTATGAATAAACCTTTTATATTTTTCTTAGGAGAGCAGACTCGATGGGAGTCGTATAAAAGGCTTCATTTCCTGTCCCTACCAATTTCTCTTCTTTTCTGGTGACAATCAAAGCTCGCTGCCCCGATTGCCCCTTCCTCCTTTATTTATTTCTTTTTTAAATATTTTTTTAAAATTTGATGAACCTTTTCTCGTTCCGTGTACTGAATGTAGAAAGGAGAGAATTGTGGTACCGCTAAAAAGTTACAGAAATAGAGAACACACGACATGCACAAGAAATCCCATATAAAAGACTGTAGGTTCCACGCGTCGCACCTGTCACACTGCCTGTGAAAAGTACAGTCACAATCAATGTTTTTCAGTTTAGTAGTAAATTCTGAATTAACTCAAATATGTCTATTTTCATTTGCGAAATAGAATCATTGTTACAATCATTCATTATACCATATACCGGAAATTATCGATATATGAAACGCGGTGCTCGTTCGCTAGTGCTCACTCACCTTACTGCTTCGTAACCCTTATCGACGCATAGACTCTCACTCACTATGGAGTTCATTGTAACATTTTATTTATGCTTCGAGCTTGACTCTAACAAAATCGCATGAAAATTTTATGCCGCATTAAAAGATACTCCATTACCTGTATGAGTTGTCTTCGCCCCTGGGGATCGTGTTTTATATCGAATGATCGACATCCGAGATGGTCATTTATAATCTCCAAGTGAGATTTTCTTGTGTCGGCTGCCGTTAGTCGAAAAACTTGTTCATTTTGCTCAAAGAACAGACAAATGAGATTAGACCCAAGTAAATAATACTTCTCAGTTATACAAAAAAAAATTGCATACAAAGATGCAGCATGAAACCACGAATTCAATAATTCCAACTAAAATTTTGACATTTTTAAACCTCCCTAAAGTGTAACCTATACCCAACACCATACATATCATGAGAGGTGCATACCTCCTCTACGTTAAAGTAAAATTTCATCATACGTTGTAACCCTTCCAAGGAGGGGAACATGCCTTTAATAAATACATGTAACATGGCAGTTCAAAATTTTGTCTTTATGGTTGATGAGAAAACTGTAATTTTTTAACGCTGGTCAATTGATCTTGGTCTGTTATGGCGTATCATTTACAAAAAAGTAGTGTCAATATACACTGGATATATATATCCTCTTATTTTACCCAATAAAGTGCATTAGAATTTTTCGTCCATTGACCATCAATATTATGTTCAAATTTGATAAAATACATAGCAAGACGTTTTTAGCTAAGGAATAGATTCATAATAGTATCAATGATATCTAGAGGAATTCAGTTTCCCGCCAAAATGTCAAACACTTAATTGTAACTTGAAATTGACCATATTGCACTATTAATTAATATTTTGACCAAAAAATTGTTTTAACACACCAAGCCATTAATTTAAATTTACCTAAAATTTTGAACACGACGAATGTCACCCTTTAGTTATTTTTATTTCTTTTTCCGTGGTGATATGTGTTCCCAAAGAAAATTGACACTTGTGATGGAAGTGAGATATTAATCGCATGATAATGTATGCCATTCAGGATGTAAATTGTTGTTTACACTATACATTTTATCCATTAGATTTTTTTACATGCTTACCATCATTACATCTCCACTTGTTTGCTTTTACAAACGGTTGTTGAGAATAAAAGCGTTTGACAAGGCTTTGAAGATCAAGAATAAAACCAAGTGGACGCAACACCGGAACTTGGTACTATGAGTGATCTTTTAATGAAGAAGTTATCGTGCGTTGAACGAACCAGGTTAATGGTATGGAAAAAATAAGTGTCTTTTACATTGAACCAGTTATAGTATAAATTTCCGTTGTGGCTCCTACATAGTGAATTGATATATCATGTCGGCTGACAGATAAAGCTATTAATAAAATGGTCAGGTATTATGCTTTAGCTGTTTGAACTTTATATACTCATTTTAAAGATATGTTATATTTTACATATTAAAAAAAGCAAATAGTTATAAAAAAGATAATTGTAAAAGTACCGAAAATAATGTAGCCATCAAAAATGCGAAAATATACCTGTTTTATCAAAAAACATCTGGTTGTCAGAGTTCTATCGATAATTCTGACATTGATCGACAAGGTTCCGAGAGGAAATGGAATTATCTCCGTATAGACTTAGGAAAATTAAATTGTTGATTTTATTACTTGTAAAATAACTGGCACGTATTTTGCAATGTGCCATAGTTGACCTAGAATTTGACCTTTATTGATAGAGTTTTAATTGATCAATGATTAATGAGCTGGTATATGGTTATTTGGAATCCCACGTACTTATCACTTTTCCACACTATTACCCAATGAATCCAATATTACGACAAAAGCAGACTATTGGAACAGCAATTTGTTTTCTTCTGACCTAATCACATCTCCGCATAATAGAGTGATATAGCAATTATATTCACATATTAAAATTTCCAATAATTCTGGCATTCTTGGAGATTTAACTTTATTGACAACGCAGACAATTCAAATATTGGATATATGAAAGCGTTTTAGGATCATTTAGAGATATGGGTTTAGTTCACAGATTTGTAAATGGATTATAGTTGGAAAAAAGAGGACAAGAACATTTCGAAGGACACGGTTTATATGTCATGAGATGTGTAGGGTTTGTTAAGTGGTTCGGTGTATTACTTGTTCTTGATTCACTTCTCTTTAGAGGTAAGTTCTTTTGTAATAATTATTGATCTTAGTTTTTTGCAATTGGTTTAAATTAAGTTTATTTTAGAGAAGAATTGTTTTAATTGTGTTATAAAAAAATCCCATAGTTGCTTTAATTCTAGGCGTAATTTCATTTTGGGTAAAGTAAACATGTTCATCTCAACTACGGGAGGCTTTATATGTTAAATGATAAAACAGTTCAATAAGGGTCTTTGAAAAAACCCGTATGATCATAATTAAGTATGAAGTAATTATTTCCATCTTACGTACTCTAGCTTGTCTGAGGATATCAAACATCGAGCACACTTTATAACAGCTACCTCCTCTTTGATATTTCCTCTTTCCTCCTCTTTGATATTTCCTCTTTCCTCCTCTTTGATATTTCCTCTTTCAACTCATTTCATTTTGCTTGTATTATTAATAACGTTTTGTTTTTCTAAATTTTGCATATACGCGGGGTTCCCGGGCTTTCTCTTGTTTAACATTTATGCAAAGAGTAACAAAAAAGACAAAATGTAACCCCCTCTTTTTCTGGAATCTCATTTGAATTCTTTTCTTGGCAGTTTGGAGGCGAACACTCCTTTGTCCTTCTTCCCAAATCACCTTTTGTCCCATTCTTTTCTCTTCAAGATAGTGATTTTGTTGTTATTTGGCTACCTACATTAGGGTTTTTATTCGGGTGTTTTTCATACGATACAGGAAAAGAGAAAATGCGAGGTTTGGACATCAATATAAGGGTGTAATCCTACCACTTGGTTTCACCAGTGTCGATACCAAGTCCGGCTATTCCGAGTATCTACGTTATTTAGTCTGTCTTTTTGTGTATTTCTATGCAGTTCCTGTTATGTAATTGTGGGTCATGGTAGGTGTTTACTATTCTTTTATAGTGAATCATGGCTCCTACTTTGTTTTGTTCGTTTGTTTGTTCATTTGTTTTTGTTTGTTTTTTGGTTTTGTTATTTCTTTGTTTTTTATTGCTTGTTTATTTGGTTTTGTTTGTATGTGTGTTTGTGTAGTTTTTTTTTGAAAAAAAAATCATGAAATTTCCATGGATGACAGTCTCTTTCAAAAGAGCTGTTTAATTCTAAACATGATTAAAACCTCTTTTCCACATCCAACGAGAACAAACGTTACAGATTATTTTTCCTAAAGATATTTTTCCTTACTTTTGCAGATAAATAGTACTCCAATCTTTGTATTAAAGAATATGTATATATATATATATATTTTCTTTTCGCAACGTTTTTTCTTGAGTAGATTTATCATGAAGTAATGGGAATAAAAAAAAATCGGAAAAACAAACATATCTGATTACAGCGATGGGGAATTTTTTTGTTTATGAAATTCGTATAAAAATCTGTCCAAAACAGCCATCCCATAAACCCGTATTGTTGATATCTAATTAAGAATCCATGTTACCACTATAAAGAAGTTGTTTCCGAGAATAGAGAATATCAAGTATTAAACACAAAAGAGATTAAAACAGCATTCCTTTTATGTTGTTTTTCTATACTAATGACAATATAGGGAGAATTATATAACTTCTGTCATAGACGACGTGTTCTACCAGAAAAAGATATAACAACTCATTTCAGTTAGATGTTGTTACGGCACATATTGTCGCCCCTGCACATATTGTCGCCGGCGACAATATGTGCAGACCTTATCGGCACATATTGTCGCCGACGACAATATGTGCAGTGGCGACAATATGTGCCGTAACATATGCGCCTTACAAAAGATCCGCGATTATAAAAATCCGTTTTATAAGGTATGTTGCTGATCCCGAGGGGGTCCATGTTGGAAAAATATGACAAAGTACACAGGTCTTTAGGGTTCAACCCCTCCAAAGTAATTCAGTGGCAGTTGTTCCACGGATTTTATTAAAACATGTTTTATTAAGTTGATGAATTCCCAGTGTTAGTTTTTTGCACATTAAGAATCCGTATAGATCGACCACATGTGACCATTTGAGAGGCTGCATTTTCTGTCCATATATATTCGTAGTCTTTGCTTGCCTACATATATAACTTTCTCGCTGAGTCGACATTCATAATTGTTATCGTAACTATATGGTGACAAAAATGTAGATATCTGAATACATGTTTATTGTACATTAAAAAAATCTTTAAAAAATGCAAGAATTTTCCATGAGATACTAGTAATACATTTATATTTTATACCTTCCAAGGTAGAAATCGTTTGAAAAACGATGCAACATTAGCAAAATTCATAATGGTTTTTATGAAAAAACGACATTTCTGTAATTTGTTTCAAATATTTCCGTTCCCCGATGTAGGACCACTGCTCTCGTCTTTACCGAAAGAAAACATCTTGATTATAAAATTTTCAACATCTCTTAAAAATCTGTTTAAACACTAGACAACCCTTGTTTTAAGAAGCTATCTCGATGCAGGAAGGAAGTATGGCCATACCATTGTGGAATCTTTTCATTTGATACGAACATCTTGGTCAAAAATCTCTCACTAACTAATCAATAGACTCATGGTAAAAAAAATTGAGCACCATTAACTTTTATTTGTAAAGTCTACATATCAAGAACTATTTTCTTGTACCCATATTGCTAAATAAACAAATACCCAAGTTGCATATCATACAATGAATTTTGTTTATGCTGTACAGGTGTTTCAAGGAGTGACCTGTCATCAGCGGAATTAAAATCAAATAATAGTATTATGGAAAGCCATAATCCAAAAATAGTAAGAAAAGAAGAACCCATTGCCAAACAAATCGAAATACGAAGCAAAATACCGTACTAAGACCGTCCACCGAGTGCCATAGTATTTTACAGTGATTAAAAATTAGAAAAAAACAGTAAATTTCTAAAACCCGCAAGGTAAAATTTCTATGTCAGACAAGTCTGACTATTGCACTGGTGAATACTTTGCTAAGTCCCTCCGAACACCAATCTCATTGATATCATTCAACTACAAAAACACACTATGACAATTTAGGCATTTAGTTATTTATTACTACTGGATCGATGCCTCTTATTGTGGACTGTTAGTAACCGACGGTATTCAACCCCTGAGTCGTCTTTCTGTTTTAGCCCGAAAAATATTTTATTTGGTAGCTTTCAATATCTCAATTTTTGTAAGTTATATTCAAAACTTAGGACTATCTCCCTTATACAAATGTCTGTCCCTGGACAATTCTGCCATAAATAAGAACATATTGGTTATTTGTTCTCTTTCAGTCTATGTACTTATTTCGGTTTATGATTTTCCCTAGCTGCACTGAAGAAACTCTAAATGACCATCTTCAGAAACTAAATTGTACCGGTATTTAATTATTCCTGACACTAACGTCCTTAACACAATATTTCTTTACATCTCTATGTGAGTACGACAGATGGTTTGTTTCTCTAATTACAATCGATGATATGTATTGTTCCCTTGTATTGGGTGTGAAGTAGCATTGTTTCCAAATAAAGTCATTATTGATATTCATTTAATAAATAGGTGTTTATTTTATGCATTCGTCATAACTGAAACAGGTAATTACGTAACGAGAAAATATTCAATCGATTTGAATAAACTGAGAAGTGAAATAAAAAAACATGGAACTACATCAAAGAAAATCACATTTATTAACAATGAAGGGATAGGGAGTAAATGCAAATGAGACAAATTTCTACAAATACATGGTAAAACACAGCAATGGAACAACGCTTTTATTGTTGTTCTTCATCTTGAAGTCACCATTAGGCCTTCAACAATGAGCATTACTCATACCTCATAACAAGTTCAAGACGGCCCCTAGCACCGGTTTGAGCGGTATTCATTGCTAATTGCTGAGCAACGCTACATCCATGTCTTTTTCTCCTTTGATCCATGGATGTGGGATCGTCTTATCTGGCAAAGTGTTCTTACAATCGCTGTTATCAATTTCCCGACAAAAAGACTAGTAGAGGACGACCACAACAATTAAACAACCGCAGGGCACTCATCGAGCCAGTTGTAAGAAAACTTGGCATAATAAAACCATGAGACGTGGGCACAATAAACAGGTGGTCAGAAAACAATTTTAAGGTGTCTCAGTGGTATTATTCCGCCATTTTTATGTAAAACTTGTTCATTTAGGTTTTATTCATTAAAAAAATTAACAAAATAGTTATTTAAAATGTAAAGAAAGTTCCAAAGTATTTAAAATTATTATTCCTAATCATTTTTACAACATTTCCATAACAAAAAGATGAACTAAAACACACAAGCTTTAAATCTGTTGCTGGATTTACAGAACACAGAAATTATGCAAGGGAGGTAATTTAATTAAATATTTTAACAAAGATATCACTAGAGAAATTACCATTTCGCAATTTATCCCTCTTATTTCATCGGTGACCCCTAATTTTTATTTTTTATATGTAAACTATGTAATGAACTCAAAACAAATGCAAAGTATGAACAAAATCTATAATAGATTTTTAAAGCTATCCCCTCATATAGTCATTTTCCCTATCATTTCTTTGTAAAATCCTGAAATTTTCAATTTCATTTTTTGAGCTTAAATGCACGGTGACCCCCAAATTTTATTTTATATTTTGAAAAATAATACAACAATGTTTCTACACAGAAAATTTCACAAAATTCTATAATAGGAAAATAATACCATGCAGACACCTTAAATTACGAAAAAAATTAAAAAGCCAAAATTTGAAAGAATGAAAGTGCATTCATATGAGAAATTCTCTCTCAAAAACAAGTACACCATAACTGTAATGTATATAGAGCATATATCTAATTTGTAAATAGCAGTAAAATGTATTTTTCAGAATCAGATAGAATAAGTTTCAAACACAGCAGAGATACCACACATTTGAATACTATTAATGTCGACTTAACAAGGTGGATAGAAACATATTCTGTAATTTCTAGTCGGGTATTTTCAGTATATGCTCAAATTCCAGGTCTTGTTTCATCAAAATTCCTTATTCCTGCGCTAATGTTATCACATATACGTTGTCTATCAGTACTGAAGAGACAAAATGTGTCGAAATGGTTATCTGAAGGAATTAATTTTACACTATCTTCCATATTATCGGTTGATACCTCTGCTGGTTGACTGTTCGTCTCCTAGTATTTACTTACCCAGCAGCCAGAACTTCCATCGGTGCCTGCTCAAAAACCAATTTTAATTGAATTTAATTTGAATATCTAAATTTTGGAAAATTTGTTAAAGCCTTGAGATTATCTGTCTCATGCATAGCTATGTCCTTAGCTGATTTTAGCCGTTTTAGATCTTTTTGGTTGTTTCTTCTCTATCAGGTTTAACTCATATTTAACTCATATTTTGGTTTATGATCTACCAAATGTTTTCATTTGATCTGCACTGAAAAGACAAAAGCAGTCAAAATGACCTTAATATATATGTAGTTGACGGCGTTCGACGTTTCCCCAACAATCCTTCCACACACACACTTGGGATGTTTGGTTTTGAATTTCATACACAATTCATATTACGATGTTTTTAATTTGTTACTTTCTTTATTAATATAAATTAATATTACCCCGGAGTAATTGCCCTTTATACATCGCATTTCACGAAATTCACAGATTTACCTACAAACCTATAACCCAAAAAAACCCAAAAAAAAAAAAAAAAAAAAAAAAAAAAAACGATTCCTGTTTTTACGTTTCGAATTTACGTCGCCGTCAATTAATTTTACAGTAACTTCGGTATTTTATTATTTATTTAACCAATAAGCCTGCATCATAGTCATCTCCCTTGTCCTCCAACATATTGCCGTTTTTTCCGATGTTTCTAAGAATACATTTTTAATAAACATTTGCTGATACACACTGGAAATAAAATAGATTAAACGCCTGATTTCATTCTTTATAGTAGAACTTGGAAATCTGAGTATCATTTTCCAATCAATATAATAGCAATTATGAGATGAGATAATATCACAAACAATCATTTTTAATGTCAACAATTCTATTCACGCCAGTGTTTCAGTACACCGAGCAGATAAGTCTTGGTTGTTTATTTTATCTAAGATAAGCAGTATTTTCTATTATTTAACGTATGTTGTGTTGTAAAAACTTTTGATGTAAAGCTTTTCTTCTCTGAAACAAAACTTCAGTTGGTCTCCATAATCCTCACATGGTTCCTTAAACAGTATGGTATTAATAGTATTGACATTAAAAATGCGTGTGGTTTTTATTGGACATCATTATTGCTATCAAGTAAAATTAAAATAGAGGGGCTCAGAGACTGTGCATCTGACAAAATGCTTAAAATAGGAAAAATGAAAGGATATGGAGTGAATGTACATGTGACATTCACATATTAAAAAAAGCACATAAAAAGCATATTTTTCTATGTTCTGTGCTGACGGCGATGTTTTTTGTCTAACAGGAATGACATGAGCAATTTTTGTAAAGGACCTAAGCTGTGCCATTCAAGTACAGTTAGGTTAAATTTGCTTCACTTGTTTCAGAGCAGATGATAAAAATAATAGTTCCCATAGTGTACATAGTAGCTATGTTGCCCGATTAAAATGAAATAAGCAACCTTTGTAATGTATCTTCCACACATCATTTATTTAAAGTTAAGTTTAATTTTCTTCAATGGTTTCAGAGGAGTTGGAGAAAATGATGTTTTTCCATGTGGTCCAATGCTAAATATTAGTTCTGCGCTCGCCATGTTTTTGTCGGATGGAATTAAATGAGCAGTCTCTGTAAAGGACCTTCCCTGTCTTGTTCCTGTAAAGTTTGGTTGATTTTGCTTCCCGGTTTCAGAGATGTTAATGAAAATGACGTTTTACCATAGGGTCCTATATTAAATGTTCCGCATTGGCGGCCATGTTTTTTTCTCGGATGGGAACGAAATGAGAAATCTTTGTAAAGAACCTTACATACATATTTCCTGTGAAATTTGCTTGAGTTGATAAAAATGATATTTCTCCAATAGGGTCCTATATTAGATAAAGCCCTACACTTGCCGCCATGTTTTTAATTTAATCAAAGTGAAATGAGCAATCTTTGTAGAGGACCTTCTATATATCTTTCCTGCAAAGTTTAGTTGAATTTGCATCAGTGGTTTCAGAGGAGTTGATAAAAATGATGTTTTCCCCATAGGGTTCTATGTTAAATATAAGCTCCGTGCTAGCAGCCATGTTATGTCGAATCAGAACGAAATGAGCAATCTTTGAAAAGGACCTTCTATACATATTATTCCTTAAATTTTTTTTTGAATTTGCTACAGTATTTTCAGAGGAAAAGATGAAGATGTGATTTTCTCATAGGGTCCAATGTTAAAACTAGGTTCTGTTCTGGCAGCCATGTTTATTGTCAGATATGAACGAAATAAGCAATCTTTGTAAAGGGCCTTCCATACATCATTCCTGCAAATATTGTTTGAATTTAGCTATTCTGGAGAAGGTGAAAATGGAATTTTTTTTTCTGTAGGGTCCAATGTTAAATCAAGTTCCAACTCGCAGCCAATGTTTTTTGTCGGATCAGAACGAAATGAGAAGTTTTTGTAAAGGACTCTCTATACATCATTCTTGTACAGTTTGGTTGAATTTGCTTCTGGGGTTTCTGAGAAGACGAAAATGTGAAAAGTTAACAGACGGACGACAGACGTCGGAGGCTAAGTGATGGGAATAGCTCACACTTACCCTTCGGGTCAAGATGACGGGTGTCGCTAGCGGGGCAGGACATGCTTACCCTTCCGGAGCACCTAATGCCACTCCCGGTTTTCATGGGAGTTCACACTATGAGTGCCTTAGTTTTTAAGCAAGGGTACGTTACAAAAAACTTAAAGTCATCACTACAGAAGTTTTACGGTCGACATCATGATCTTGTTGATCGCTATGGGATATCTGTTTCCCAGATGACAACAGATCTTTCTCTACAACTAAAGTTTGTTTTTCCTCTATCGGATTCGACTTTACTACCGGAGTTGACATGTTCAGCACGGCGGGTGTCTTATAAGAAGCAGGAGATGCTTACTCTACAGGTACACCTGATCTCACCCATGGTTTTTTTATTGGGTCCGTGTTGTTCATCTGTACGTGTGTCTTCATTCTTCTTTTTCGTCCCGTACTCAAGTGGTGTCCTTGTTTCTTAGTGTGTCTTATCTTGCCATTGTCCATGGATTGTTCGTTCTTTTGATTGACGGTTCGGTTCTCACTTACTTATTTAATGTCGTTTTTTTATTTCCGTGCTTGTATCTGTCTCTCGTCTTTGTTTTGTCTTTGTTTTTCTCTATTGCCGTTTTTGCCATGTCTTCGGATTTCGATTTTTGTAGTCTTCGCTTCCCTTGTTCTTCGGTATTCTACTGCTGTTGTTTTATGAGCTCTTGAAATTGTCTGACACTTATGATAGACACGTTAGTACCTTATCCATTCCGATGTGACAGGAAAAGAGGAACATAATTTACAGTAATAGCATGGACCCGCTGCTGATGAGGAATTACTTTCCGATCCGAAATGGCCATACAGCTCATTAAAATTATTGCAGTTGGAGTTAACATGTGTTATGGTCTCATGTTCATTTACTCCGTATCCTTTCGTAAAATATAAAATACACTATTTTTATGAAATCAACCTGGCAATTAAAACTGAACTTGCTCATGATAGTCTGAGGATAGTATTTTGTATCTAAGATTGTCGTGAATAACAAAATACCGAGGTTACTGTCATCTTGTCACAAAAGCATAAACAAAATCTTGTATAATGCTTTCTCCAGCATATTTGCACACCAATCATAAGTACTATAGGTAAGAACATACACTCACGTTTGTATTTGCGCATTGTTGGAAATTCTGCTATACGTACACTTTTGTGTAATAATAATTTTGTTTCCAGTGTTTTGTACCGTAACGTACATTTGCAGCTAACACATGTTTCGTTTTTTCTTGATTCCAAAACTTTTTAGTTTGAACAATTTGTATGCTTAATTCCTCCCTCATGCAAAGCTCTGTCCTTAGCTGATTTTGGCTTTAAATTTAGATCATATTGGCTATTTTGTTCTCTATCAGTTTTTACACATTTTTGAGTTAATGGTCTTTCAAACGTTTTGATTTTATCTGCACTGAAGAGACATAAGTTGTCGAAATAATTAAATTCACAGTAACTTCGGTATTTAGTTATTCATCATACAGAAATTATCTTTACCTATCTAGAGCACCTTCAGAAACTGGCAAAATTCTAATAATAACCATTGAACTTTATAACAGTTGGTTGTTGATTTGATTGTGTTTTAACATGGATAATGCCTTCACACTTACTTTTATTCTAGTATTTATACGATCCTAAGTAATTCAGATTCTTAGGTTGTAAGATAACGATTTGCGACCTCCTTTAGTTTTCAGACAAGCAATCTGTTTTCTCTCCCAAAGAAGCATTCCAATTATTTTTCCAAAAACTTTGTTTTTTGTCAGTAATAGTTGTCTAAGTTAAAATTCGATGATAAAGACCTTTAATATACACCGGCAAACAGATACCGAAGCAAGAACGAGGAAAGAGGGAATATCATGAAATTGTAAATGTCTTATAAGTAAGTCAACATGAGCACATGAAAATATCTTAAACTTTCTCTGCGGGATACACGATAGTTGATTCCCGAATCTTCCCGTTTATCCCTTTTTGCTAATTATTATTCGTTTGCCGATAATTTCTGTTTAAGTTTCTCTTCGACATACTTAATCCAATTTAAGAGCATTTTATATTTCTTCAAAAAAGTACAGTTCTCCTAAAATAGCTTCGAGATATAAACGTCATCATAAACCGTGTATTATGTCACTATAACGTACATTCACGTCAATTATAAGACGCTGGTAACGATAAAAGTGCATTTATCATGGCTATCGTTAACGAATTGCCAGAGATAAGTTGACATTTCCATGAATCAAATCAACTTTTATGGCTTATCTCCTACCAATAAACTCTTCCATCTTTCTCCTACCCCCAGTTATCTTATTAATCTGCAATTTTGTGTAACAACAGGAAATTAGGCACCATAAATTCAATTGTAATAGTAGTCAATTTCCCTGGAGAATTATATAAGAAGTTCTATATTACATTTCTAAGGATTCAATGAGTTTATTGATATTATTTTTGTAGGATAAAGATACTAGTATCTCACATTATAAGTAAAAAATAAGGCAATAAGTCATCAATGCAAACTGTTTAGCGCAAATCACAGAAAAAAATCATAATTTCTGAGACACAACAGTAAGGGGTGTATTGGAAAATGTATATCTACTTTAAAGAAGTTACAACAAGATTATTTTTGAAATATGAAATTAATGTTCAGAAATTACAACAATTATACATGAACTCACCTATTTAGTCCCTTTCTAAGTCATTCAATGATATCTTATGGACCATATGCTGGCTACTCTTACAATTTGACTGGATAGCATGATAGTAAATGTGGTAGCACATAATTTTCAAACGCTTTGCAGAAACTGAATTTTCAGTAACTTTGTTATCTTTTAAGGGAATAAAAGGGAAAAATAAACTTCACTCCCAAGATAACGAACAGCAATTAAAGTCCTGTCGAATTGCTTGGTTTTACCGTGCAATTGTAGACACTTTGTCTCATGTGTAATTACTCAATATCCTTTCATTTTTTGTAAATTTTGTTGAAAACTAAAGAGTATCTCCCTCATGCAAAGCTCTGTCTTTAGCTGATTTTGGCTTTACATTTAGATCATTTTTGTTATTTGTTCTCTATCAGTTTTTAAAGATCTTTGAGTTGATGGCCTTCCAAACNACTGAAGAGACATAAGTTGTCGAAATGCGCATATGCAGAATTTAAATTTACAGTAACTTCGGTATTTAGTTATTCATTGTTAAACAAAAACATTTGATTTTAGAATTGTATCCTATTATTTAAGTAAATCTTCTATCAGATTAAGATACTCTATGGAGAAAACAGTTTAAAGATTTTCTTATCTCTTAATATTTTTTACAAATTCCTCCTGCTTCATTTAGAATATCATTGACATATAAAATGCCAATTTCATTCCAATTTTTAAACAATAAGCTTTTATTGTCATTTTTATGAATTAATTTTCCCCTTATACATGTAACCTGTTTCATATCTTCTAAATTAAAGTTCACAGGATATTTAGTTTGCCCGCCCAAACTTCTGTCGAAAATTTTAAAAATGTAAGAATCAGGCATATCATTGTATGCTTGCATCGATATAATGTTAGAAAATGTATATTCACTATCAAATTCTGTTCAGTTTTTTCAAAATTTCCTTTGAAGTAATTTCCAGTGATCCTTCAACCAACATGTAATCCAAAATAAATTAAAACTTTGAATATCAATTATTTGAAGACCACCTTTATCATCGTCTGTCGTCTGACTTTATCCCTATTTCCACCCAAAATAAATCTAAAACATTTTGATTTTGCTTTAGTAATATATTTTTACATTATGCTTTCCACACTAACTAGAAAATTTTAGAATTAAGAATAAAACTAAGGAGTATCTCCCTCATGCATAATTCTGTCCTTAGGGACCGACCATTTAACCTGGAAAAAGGGGGGGGGCTATGGTTTTTTTTTCCGAAAAAATATTCTGAAGATGATTTTATATGAAAAAAAATATTTTAGCTGCAAAAATGATGAAAAAATATTCTGAAGGGGGCTTTCTGCCTCCAAAAATAATGCTTATTTTGAAAAAAAAATATTTTGTTAATTCTAGTTAAAAAAATTTCTGTCCAGAAAAAACCACAAGCCCCCTTCATGTTAATTGGTCCAATTTCTCATCTTTCATTGTATAAAATGCCCTTTCATACCCTTAGCTTTTGTATATCAGTTTAGTAATTTCCTTTTTTATATTATAACCAACATATATACCCACGATTCTCAGGATTCTAAGCCCTGTTTCCTGGATCTTTAGATCGGAGATATATTGTTTTTACCCTGTCTGTCCGCAACTTTAACCTGGCTTATTACTTTTAAACCAGATTTGATAGGAACTTCATATTAGTATGGGTATTGATCATGTAAAGCTGAACACCATTATGCAAATTTCACTAAGGTCAGGTCAAAGGTCAAGATCACAGAGGTTAAAAGGTCAAAATCTAGATTTTGCTATAGCTCGTTAATTACAAGTGCTAGAGACTTGATATTCTTGATATTCTTTATGAATAGATCTAAGAAAGCTTAATATAAATCCACCAAAAAAAAAA
>MJUU01026089.1:76801-100496 GCA_002080025.1 Modiolus philippinarum
ACATTCTGGGTGGCTAATTGGTACATGTCACTCTCTATGGCATATTCTGGGTGGCTAATTGGTATATGTCACTCTCTATTGTACATTCTGGGTGGCTAATTGGTACATGTCACTCTCTATGGCACATTCTGGGTGGCTAATTGGTACATGTCACTCTCTATGGCACATTCTGGGTGGCTAATTGGTACATGTCACTCTCTATGGCACATTCTGGGTGGCTAATTGGTACATGCCACTCTCTATGGTACATTCTTGGTGGCTAATTGGTACATGTCACTCTCTATGGCATATTCTGGGTGGCTAATTGGTATATGTCACTCTCTATGGCACATTCTGGGTGGCTAATTGGTACACGTCACTCTCTATGGCATATTCTGGGTGGCTAATTGGTATATGTCACTCTCTATTGCACATTCTGGGTGGCTAATTTGTACATGTCACTCTCTATGGCACATTCTGGGTGGCTAATTGGTACATGTCACTCTCTATGGCACATTCTGGGTGGCTAATTGGTACATGTCACTCTCTATGGCACATTCTGGGTGGCTAATTAGTACATGCCACTCTCTATGGTACATTCTGGGTGGCTAATTGGTACATGTCACTCTCTATGGCATATTCTGGGTGGCTAATTGGTATATGTCACTCTCTATTGTACATTCTGGGTGGCTAATTGGTACATGTCACTCTCTGTGGTACATTTTCATAAATGTTGATAATAACAAAATTACAAAGCAGTTTTGTAAGGTGTCTACATCCAAAGGGCAAAAAGACAAAATAAGACTAAAATAAGTAGGAGTCTACATACAAAGGGCAAAAAGACAAAATAATTCTAAAATAAGTAGGAGTCTACATCCAAAGGGTAAAAGACAAAATAACACTAAAATAAGTAGGAGTCTACATCCAAAGGGTAAAAAGACAAAATAATACTAAAATAAGTAGGAGTCTACATCCAAAGGGCAAAAAGACAAAATAACACTAAAATAAGTTATATCTAAGTGCAATCTCAACATTTTTGCAAAAAACATGACTGCGTAGTATTATTTTATTATTTTTGATTTGTTTGGATTAAATTATTAGTTGCTGTCATTTTCCCAAATTTTAAGAGTGTCTGCTGTAGATGCACAACATAAATAAGTAAATGAAGGTTTTACCCTTTTTTAATTAACAATGAAAGGATATGGAGTAAATGTACATGGACAGTCTTTTGAATATCGCTATCCCCATCAACTATTAAATTTTTGATCCATCGTCAGTAATTTTCATTAAATTATTTAATCTATGATATCAATTGGTTTTTTACAACATCTTTTATTCCACTGACTTTGTTTTTAAAGATCAAAAATATAGGACAAGTTTTTTTCATGATACATATGACGTCGAAATTCAATGCTTATCCAGTTGGTCAATTTTTGACGTCAGGCTTTTCATCTTTTTGCTTTCAATTTAGGATTGGTGTATCTTATTTTAATAATGTCTTTCTGATATAGCATACCATCATACAACTAGTGCTGAAGCGTACTTTTCTCTAACAGGGTTCTAAAAATTCACAAAAAAAAATTACTTACTCTGCATTTCCAAAATAATTCTATGGTGTATTCTTTGAGCTTTATAAGACAGATCTAGAGCTAGACTCTTTGGTAGTACGATTAGAAGCGTATTTGGGGATTCAAAAAATATTTAATATTTTTAACTTGATGTATTATCTTCTCAGTTAATTCTAGAAATTTCGTGCAATTAAGACAATGATGTTGGTTTGAGGTTCTAAGCCTAAAGTATTGTGGGTAAAATAAACGCTTAACTTTTTTGATTGGCCCAAGGAATATATACAACACCAAGCTACAATCCTTCAATCTTTGAAACGGTATTTCAATATAAATGTTTTCAATAGTCGAAGTCCATGAGTGACCTCCTTCCCCCCCCCATAAGTCAAAAAGACAAATGAGGTTGAAACCACCGGAGAAATTTTCCTGATTTGGTACAGGCATTTCAAAAGAAATGGAGGGTTAAACCGGTTTTATGGCTAGCCAACCCCCTTCCTTTGCGGGTAGTGTCCGGTAGGAACTCAACAGCAATTGCCATGGAAAGGTCGTAGACAGTTGCAAGAAATGATCTTCCCAGTATTATAGATGATACACACATGTTTGTGCTTTATACTTCAATTTCATCCATACTTTTACCAAATAACCCAAATATAGATAAATAGCACTGTTCGAAGAAAACAAATCCTTACTAGTTTATTGTATGAAAGGATATGGAGTAAATCACACGAGACAAAGTTTCGTCAAATACACGGTAGAAACAAGTGATGGGACAACGTTTTTTTTTTATTTGGGTCCTTCAGCAAGGATTTTTTCTACACCTCATATTAAGTTCAAGACAGCCCTTATCAACGGCGTTAGCAGACTTTTTTGCTAGATTTTGAACAAGCCATAAATTCTGTAGGGAAACAGTTGGATCGGGGTTCAGTATTTTAGAAACAAATGGCGACCAAAAAATATTTTTTTGTTTTTTTTCAGTTTTTACCGTTTGAAGATAATAATATTGCTTCATGTCAGTAACCCTCATTACAAATATTATATCCATAAAAAGGCAATCCAGTTAATCAACCTCCGCCACAAAATAGACGTTATAGTGTTTGTGCTAATAACGAAATGTAGATTTTTCTATTGGCGGCCAGTTAATAACATTTCAGGGAATTGTGATTTGTAGTATATTGATTGGTCCTGGACATCTTTCATAAGAAATATAAAATATATAATGAAATATTCCGGTCATCACAAAAAAGAAGTTGAATATTACAATGATCAAATAAAGAATTGACGAGTAAAAAGAATGCGCTATGGACTAAAAACGAACTTGCATTCTTCCTAGGTAACATCATATACTTGACAATTGGCGTCGAGAAGTTTTCTTTTCAAATACAAAATGTTGCATAGCAAGGGGTCCATTCTAGAGCCTCAACAATGTCAATTTCATGCTAATTTGATCATTGCAGTGAAAAGACAAATAGCATACACTTATAACTAGAACCATTCGAGAATCAGAATACAAATAGCTTTTAAAAATTTGTTTAAGTGATCGATAGAAATAAAATATTCATTGATTGTTTATGTTATATAATAGTACTGTCGATTGTAAAGATGATCTGCATCATGTTATTCTATATATCAGACACGCATTCCAGAAACAAACTTATGTTCAAAATATGCTTGGATATGTATTTTGCTTTTGAATTGAAATAATTATACTAACGACAAAATTTAGCTTTGTTCTACCATGTATTTATAGTGACTTTGTCTCATATGCATTTACTCAATATCTTTTAATTTTTTATTTAAGACTAGAGTTTGCCTTTCCTGCAGTGTGGAGTCTGTAAAAACGATAACCGTGCAAGAAATATATGCCTTTCATATTTTTTTAGTTATAGTTTACTTATTCTTGGGATAACATCTCGCATTGATATAATATCATTCTTTCAAGTTATACTACTGCAATTTCAAAATATTAATCTGACCACCTGTTTATAGTGCCCATATTTGAATCTTTCTTAATACCATAATTTCTTACAATCTTCAACACCAGTGTCCTTTGTTCGTTTATATGTTGTAATTGATCACTTGCCTTGGACTTAAGTTCAATGGATGACAGTGATTGTAAGAATACTTTTCCGGTTTACTTTGTGTTTGTTGACTGTCCTGTATCCATGAATAGAAAAGATATGGATGTAGCGTTGTTCGTTTCCTAGCAAGACAATGAAATCGAACCTATGCTAGGGACCTTCTAGAAATTAACATGAGGAATAAGCAAAGTTTATTGTTGAATCCCTCATGGTGACTTCAAGGTTTAAACCAACCAAACAACGGCTCTCAAGAGCCTGGATCGCTTTCCTGGGCCATTGCTGACAAAGCCAGTCAAAATAGCCTAAGTAATTAAGGACTTCATTTTCAAGTATGGTACTAGACCTTGATGTTAATTGCTTCAAAGTTGGACTATATTTCGTGATGGCAACCCCTTTGGATATGGTAAAGACTTACTGCTCAACTTTTGTGAAGGGGGCCTTTTTAGGTAGGAACAAAAAATCACAAACCAAATCTTTGTGAATGTTTTCCAATCCTAAATGAAGTGTAGACTTACCAGACATATCTTAAAAGGGGACCATCAAAGGACTGTTGACTGTGAACAAGTTTTGGGTCCAAATAGCTTTGTTGTTTCAGAGGAATAAATCTGTGAGAATGATTTTCCATCTGGTCCAATGTTAAACTATGTATCCCGCTGGCTGCCATCTTGGATGTCACGCAGACAAATTTTTCAAAGGAAGCCAACTAGGGACTGCTGTGACGAAGTTGGTTCAAATTGGCCTAGTAGTTTCAGAGGAGAAGATTTCTGAATGTGTTTTCCCATAGGGTACAGTGTTAAACTAAGTTCCCCGTTGGCAGCAATCTTGGATGAAGTGCGGACTTGCCAGACATGGAATAAAAAAGATAACAGGAAACACCTACAATGGCCAAAAAACGGGAACCAATCATGGACTCTTAGGACTTATTTTGGATAAAATTAACTTTGTCGTTTCAGAGAAGAAGATCTTTGAATGTTTTCCCTTAGGGTCCAATGTTCCCGCTGTTGACCATATTGGATGTGATGCAGACTTGCAGGAAATGTTTAATGGGGCCAACTAAAAACTATTGTAACCAAGGTTGCTTACGACTGGCTTAGTAATTTTTTAGAATTGGTCTCTATTGGGTCAAATGGTAAACTAATTTCCCCGCTAGCGGCCATCTTGGAAGACGTCATACAAATATATCATTGTCCATTAAAATATAGTCCTCGACATATTGAACATTTTTGTGCTTTAAACTTGACCTCTCCCTCAAAGTCTGCTTGAAATATAAGACAAAAGGTATAAAATCGCGAATCATTTTGCCAATAAATGGCTATAACTCCTATCTGAGTACTTGGATTTTCCTCAGAATTTCCATGAGGTAAGATCTTGATATGCTAAACATTGTTGCAATTTAACCTTAACCTGTATCTCGAACTGTTTTTGAAATAAATGACAAAATATATAGAATCACGAAAAATTTGCTAAAGGGCAGTAATTCCTACATGGGCATTTAGATTTTCTTAAAAACTGCCCTATGGTTAGATCTTGATATGCTGAACATTTTTCAATAGAAACTTAACCTCTGTCAGTTATAGTTTTTAAATGAAATAATAAAAAATATCAAAATTTTGAAAATTTGGTCATCAAATTTTCGTCAAAATTGCAGGGTCATGCTGATCATTTTTACTCTTGTCGGAGTTTTGGTATCTGCAACAATTTTTTAGTAATTTAACAAAAACAGTTATGTACCCCTTTTGTTCTATTTTTAGTAACAGCGGCCATGTTTATTCGTCCTCGGATTAACGGAACACATTATTAAAACTACATACCCTTGTTATGATCCAGGCCAAGTTTGGTTAAAATTGTCCAAGTGGTTCCAGAGGAGAATATTTTAAAAAAAATGTTTACGAAGGACGGACGGACGGACGAACGTTAAGTAATGGCAAAAGCTAACCCTGGCATAGCCATGTTAGCTAAAAAACGTTGTTCCGTTGCTAAATTCTACCATAAATAAACAACGAAAGGATATGGAGACAGTGCAAATGAGACAAAAGTCTATACAAATACCTAGTTAGACCAATGACTAAATACCGAAGTTACTGTGAATTTAAATTCTGCATATACGCATTTCGACAACTTATGTCTCTTCAGTGCAGATAAAATCTAAACGTTTAGAAGACCATTAACTCAAAGATGTTTAAAAACTGAAAGAGAACAAATAACCAATATGATCTAAATGTAAAGCCAAAATTAGCTAAGGACAGAGCTTTGCATGGGGGAGATACTCCTAAGTTTTTAACAAAATTTACAAAAATTTAGATATTGTAAGGTTCCAAATAGAATCGGCTTTCGGATCAGCACCAAAGTACTGACTACTGGGCTGGAGAATACCCTCGGGGAGTAATAATATGGTTGTTCCATTATGAAGTTACCATGATGATTTCAACAATGAGCTCTGATCACAGATGGAACCCTCGAGGACAAAGAAAACAAGGTCGGCGATAGAACTCCTGGAGAAGATCTACTGAGCAGAAGGGAAACAACAAGGCAAGGCATGGGGGCAAATCGAAAAGTTAGCCCAGGAAATGAAAACCTTTCACTAATGGATGAAAGGGTTTAAGTCAAGTAAGTCAAGCTTTGATCACACCTCATACAGTCCCTGGCACGGGTTCGAGTGGATTTTATTGCCAAATGTCATACAACACTACATCCATACAATTTAAAAGTATTCTTAAATTCGCTGTAATGCTTTGCCCGACAAAAAGACAAACAGAAGGCAAACATAACATATACATAAACACAAGCTATACACCAATCGAGTCAATTGCTAGAACACCTTTCATCGTTTATTTACAATAGACGTTTAAGGGCATATCCAACAGTTTCTTGCTATATTGTCATTTTCATAATAATTAGATATATTGTTAAAAATGTGTCGAGGATTCCAAAAATGACCAGAAAATATTAGGTCGCAGATCTTGTTTTCATGGAAATCGACCTTAAACATTTATCATTTTTGCGTTTTTCGAAGAAAAATTAAGTTCAAGTTTTAAAATTAATTTAGAAGGTGTTTCTAATCTACTCGGTACCAGAGCAACAGAAAAACAAAGTTAGGGTTTTAAGGATTTACAGAAAAAATTTGATTTAATAAATTATGTTATATTCTAATATGGCTTCCTGTATTAGCTTTGTAAATAGAGTCATGTTATAATACCAGTATAACACTCTTAGCACATGCGCAAAAGATGCATAGTTTCTGTTGCATATTTGTCAAAATCTACCATCCACTAACAAATTTTTAATTAAATTTGTTTCCGAAATTTATTATGGATTTTTTTTTTCTACTTGAAAAGGCAATGTTCGGGACAAACTTTAATTTTCCTACTTGTGACGTCACAAATAAAATCGTAATGTCCGGTTCGTAAGCAGCGTTGGTTGGAAAGTTTGAATGGAGATTAAGAGGACATGAGGCATTTTCTACAGAAAAAATAGCAATTAAATTAAACAAAAGTAAGTTTTTATTGTATTTGTGGAAATTTTTTTGTCAGAGAGTTTATTTATCAAAATAAAGATGTTACAGAACCATTTGATAGTCGCTGCTCGCTTCGGATATAAAATGGGTGAAATTTCCATATTAGAATCGAAATAAATCATACCCGCCTAATACTATATTGTCATTATAACATGGGCTTTCGTTGTTTTGCATATTTTACCCCTCGCTAACGCTCGGGATAAAATATTTGCAAAAACAACCCAAGCCCATGTTATAATGACAATATAGTATGGCGGCCATGTTTTATTTCTTAATTTTATTTAATTAAAGAGCACGTATTACGAAACAAGTTGCACGAAATGTGGAATTACACAGTCAAATTTACAATATTTTATAGACTTCTCTTTTTGTCGATTTTATGAAATTGTGATATTGTGATCTTCTAACAAAATGTTACTCAAAAATGACAAAAGCAGTATAGATCACCGAGTTAGTTTAAGAGTAAATTATAAAAATATGCAACTTTTAACAAATCTCCCGTCGGTAACCCACATAAAGTCCGCTAAATTGGAAGGCACAAATTACCTTTCCTCAAAAACAATGGGAATTACTTTGTGACGTTACAGTTATCAATGTCATATTCCCTAGAAAACTGCATTCTTCTGTGTTTTGAAACTATTGGATATGCCCTTAAATCAAGCCCTTTTTCCATCTACACGTGATATGTGAATTTGCAAGGATTCCATTCTAGAGCCTCAACAAAGTCAATTTCATGCTAATATGATTATCTTGCAACATAATTTGACTAAAAAGACAGAAGTCATAGACTTATAATTACAACTAGTCATCATACAGAATACAAAATGGTAAGACATCAACGCAAATAAAATATTTATTGATTATTAGTACTGTCAATTGTGAGAATGAACTGCAATATGTTATTTTCTATTGTAAATACTCATTCTAGAAACTTAAAATCATACTAATTATGGTAGCATAGTTTGTTTTAAAAATATGGTTTTTCTTTCAATTCAAAAAGGATGCATACTGTCCAATTATCAGAGCCACCACCTTAATGATTTGGTTAATATACCACAATTTAGTTCCCATGTATATCATATGTTCAGTGTATTTTAACATGTCCATCTATAGTTGGATTAAAAGAATCTAACACAAGTGAAAGTGTGAGACAAGAGAATCTCAGACACCCAAGGGTAAGATTTCTAGTCTCGGACGAAGCTTGCTGAGTATCGTACCCGAGGGTGTCGGAGATTCTTTAGTCTCGCATTTTCACTGGTGTTTGATTTTATTTCTCACTGTATTCTCTCTAAAATACTTGACTTACAAGATTATGCCTGTCATTAGAGCGACATATGGGACTTTCTAAGAAATTAGACTCATTTTTCCAAATTTGTTCTATTGCAATATATGGATATCATAGTTTATTGACAAATGCTCTTTGTATTTGCAGAACTTTCTTTTTTTTCTATTACGATTTTTCTTTAAAAAAAAACTATGTTCTAGAAACACAACCACGCAATAACAGCATTCTGGAAACAAATGGCAAACCAAGTGGTTTCGTTTCATTTTGATCGAAAATAATATTGTTTCATGTCATTATCTTTCAATACTAAGATTATGTATGTTTGTGCACGAAAGGCAATTAAGTAAAGCAAGTGCTGCCGCAAATTAGAGGTTGTCATCGTTATATCAGTAACGGAATGTAGTTTTTGTTATTGGCAACATTTTAATAACATTTCACGTAATTGCGTGATTTTTAATTTGATTGATTGGTCTCGAAATCTTTTATACTTATTAAAAAGCATTCGAGTCATAACAAATAATATATGAGGCTGTCAAGTCTAATGATCAACTTAAGAAATTACTTCAGAAAAAGAATGGGGATCTAGAAGAATTCAATTCGAACTAAGACCTTTAACTACGATTTCTTCATGTGTAAAACTCACAAAAGACACTGAAATTGGCCAGTTTTCAATATTACAACGGCGGTAGAATACCGAAGGAGCAAAGGAGTGGAATTTGCAAAAATCGAAGTCCAAAGACATGCCTAAAACGAGGATACAGAATTCAATGACGTTAGACACAGAAACAATGACGTTAGACAGAAACAAAGCACAGAAATAGAAATCACAAAATTCAAAACAAAGGCACTCACAGTGTGAACTCCAGTGAAACTGAGAGTGACACCAGGTGCTCCGGAAGGAAACATGTCCTGCTCTGTTAACAGCACCCGCCACACTGTAAGTCAACCTAAGAATATGTTAAAATCGGTAGTCAAATCCTGAAAGACGTGAATCTAGCTGAAAATGTGAGCTTTCATTTGGGATACTGAACACGATATGTGACATAACAAGAATTCCCTTTTAGAGCCTCAATAATTTGAATTTCTCGCTAATATGATTTTCCCAAACTTTAATCTGACAGAAGAAACAGAAAGCATACACTTTAATACAACAAACAGATACAAATAGGGTTAGAACAATGTGTTACATGTAAATGATTAACATATCAAATATTCTTATATTGTTCATGTGACATAATATGACTTCAGCTGTACCAGGTCCATGATTCATTTGTGGTTGAATAATTTGTTTAGCAAAAATATGTATGCCCTTTCAATTATCAATCGATTTGAGTGTGTGCATGGGAAAAGTTGAATTATCAAATGGGCACCTCAGTGATTTTGGTAAATATTTATTCAGTATGAAAAAGAAAGGAAATGGGGTAAATGTCAAGGAGACAACATCCCATATCCAGTGTAATTTTACATGTTGGGCAAATTCATCCATGATTATGACATGCAGGCAAATTACCTATCCAAAAAAATTGAATCAAAATATGTTACAATTCTTTTTTTTTTAGAATTTCGAGTCATGGCCAAAAAAAGATCTAGTTTTTTTTTTATTACGAGCTTTGTCTCTTATGTAAAGATGCTATAAAATTATGGCACTTCTACGAGATCAATTTGGGGTCCAGGAGCAATAAAGTAATATTGGACGAGTTTAATATGTATCTTTTGCGCTCCGTTAAACCTATAGTGATTGAGTACAGAAGTGCCATGTTTTTTTTATTATATTTGATAACAATTAATGTGTCAATGAATACACCAGAAAGGGGTGTGGAAGGGGCGTGACATGTTAATACCAATCATTGCCATGTACTGTACAATATCATAATTTGTTGTGATCAACTATGCAATATCTCTCATGATGGAGCAGTTAGATTAGTTAATATACAGAAACAAAAGTACAAATATAATAATTATTGATATTTTATCGATATGTGCACTGAGTATTTGTAGATTTGTTTTGATTGACAATTTTTTTAAAGTGTCTAATGTTAAACCATGTTCCGTGCTGGCGGCCGTTTTTATTGGATATGTGTAGATTTGTTTTGATTGACGATTTTTTTTCAAAGAGAAGCTATGATAAATTAAACCCCTTTTCAGCTATCATGATTCATACTATATATAATGAAAAATAACAAAATACCGAAGTTCCTGAAAATCTAATTTCTGCATATGCGCATTTCGACAACTCATGACTCTTCAGTTCAGATAAAATTAAACATTTGGAAATCCATATACCGAAACATGTTAAAAATTTGATAGAGAACAAATTACCAATAGAATCTTAATAGGAAAGCCACAAAACAGATAAGAACATAACTATGCAAGAGGGAGATACTTCTTAGTTTTAAACAAAATTTTCTTTAGTTAAGATATTGCAATTTTCCAAATAAAATCGGTTTTTGAGCCAGCACCGAAGTACTGACTACTGGGATGGTGAATACCATCAGGGACTACTAGTCCACAAGCAGAGACATCGGCCAAGTGGTAATAAATAACAAAATACCGAAGTTACTGTAAATTTAATTTCTTCATATGGCCATTTCGACAACTTATATGTCTTCAGTGTAGATAAAATCAAAACATTTGGAAATCTATATACCGAAACATGTGTGAAATCGAATAGTGAACAAATCACCAATGCAATCTAAAAAGGAAAGCCAGAAATCATCTGAGGACAGAGCAAGAGGGAGATACTCCTTAGGATTTAAACAAAATTTTCTTAAATTCAGAAATTGTAATTTTCCAAATAAAATGGGTTTTCGGGCCAGCACCGAAGTAATGGCTACTGGGATGGGGAAAACAATTTCACGACAGTACCGTTACACTCATTTTTTAGTCTGAAGGTGTAGAAAAAAAATCTAAAAAAAAAAAAAAAAATGTTCCAATCAATTTCGTTATCCTCAATTAATACTGAAAATTCAATCATTAAATATAAAACAACATTAATTGCATGTCAGGCATGTGACAACCTGTAAAAAGCCTATTCGGAGCTTATCATCTTAATTTAATTAAGAGAAATGCATGATGTGCCCAACACTCTAAAAAATCATGTAGGTTTAACATAGAAAAATAATTTATTTGCTCATCTCGTCTGTTTGTCACGAGTCTCCGAGAAATCACAAACAAATTAAACATTTGCAAAGAAATAAAAGATATTTATATGAATAATCAATAACAGTTGATTATAATTTATCTAAATTCTTCATTACCATGATATTTCGAAATCAATAAAATTGCAAACAGAGGATAAAAGTAGCAGCTACAATGGCCGAAAACTACAATCACATGCCACAATTCACAAGCGAACCGCATAATAAAACACACTAATGTAGATTAGAGACAAACATAACGATAGGAATTCGGGATCCGGCGCCAGCAAAACCAGTGGTAGGGTTAAACCGGTTTAGGGGTAACCAAACCTCCCCTTTCTCTATCTATTGGATATTTTTCATTTGTAAATGAAATTAATAACAAAATTATAGAACAGAATTTGAAAAGTAAAACAAAAATAAATTAAAATAAAAACAGAGTAGTTTCAAAATCGGTGAATGAAAACATCATTGTATCCATCTGGTCACTGGTACTGGTAGAATATGTGTGCAACTTGCAGCATAGACGCCATAAAAGCAATAGGTAGGACTTCCTGTCTTGGATTTTGCTAGTCGGACTAAATCCTGCCAATTATTACAAACTATATACTGTAGATATCGCAAGTGTTATTTACAAGGACCGTGTAGAGACAGAAATGTTAAGCAAATTGTGAGAAAAAATTGATAAAAAAAATCAAAATCCTTTGAAAACTTTTAAAAATAATTTTAAATTTTAAAAAGATTAGAAAATATAACAGATGGGGGTAATAACAAAATTACCAAACAGAGTTGTCAAGAGCCGAAGTCCATGAGACAAAAAGACAAATCGGGTGGAAACCACCGGAAAAATTGTCGGCCGCAATTTTCCTGACTTGGTACAGGCATTTCAAAAGAAATGGAAGATTAAACCGGGTTTAAGGTATGCCAAACCCCACCTTCTATTGCGATAGTGTCCGGTAGCAACTCAACAGAAATTGCTATTGAAAGGTTGTAGACGGCTGAAAGAAATGATCATTCCAATACTAAGTAAAAAATAATCTTGAATCAGAGTTTGGACTGACACCTCAAATTTTTCCACACGTGACTAATATCTATTGAAAAAGTTTTTAATGATCGTATGAGACGGGATTTTTATAAAGCCTTGATTAATAAGGCGGTCACGGAGATAACTATGTCTAATTTGAACGTCTGTATAATTTGTGCTAGTTCTTGCGTAAAGAATTAATTGTGAAACATACAATCCGTAAGCAGGAGAGCTGGGATATTACTATCCATGTTAGAGAAATTGATAATTTTGAAATTGAAATCGTCGCTTTTGTCGTACATTTTGGTACTGGACTTCGGGATGTAAGTCAAAAAAAGATGTGGATCTGGTTGTTTTTGTTGTTTCCTTTATCTGTAGATCTGGTGGAGGATATATTAATTGGATCCATTCATCAAAAGATGCATTATTGATAGATAGAACATCATCAGTATATCTATAAGAGAGATTGAGATCTAGCATTTTTACTGTATGATTTTTTACGAGTACCTGAGGAAATTCAGTCTCGTAAGGATATAAAAACAAGTTTATGAGTACAGGAGCATAATTAGTGTCCATTCAACTTGCTGTTGATTAATATCACCTTCAAATGTGACAAGTATATTATCAATTAGAAAATCAAGCATACTGTATACCTGTTTTTCATCGTAGCATATATTTCCTTTTAAATTGGTATTTGAATCGGCAAAGGTTTAAATGATACCATTGATTCGTGATTTTAGCTTATCTAGAGGAAGCGCGATATTTTAAGATTTAAGATTTTCCAATAAATCCATCGAATTTTTAAGTATCTACATTTGATTTATGTCACTTTGAACATGAATAGTTTCACAGTATGCTTGATGCCAAATAAAAGTGAAAACAAAATAATGTACGTTTGCGCCATACTTGTTCTTTCATGGGGGATGAAAGTGGCTGTTGGTAAACACCTTAGTTCAGTACAAACCCTCCAATTTTTGTAAAACCACAAGAAATCATCTTAACACATGGCATCCCTTCAAGATTCTATTGTTAACAATGAGCTTCTTAAGTTTTACAATTTCTGGTCATGGCCCACCGGACAACTTAACTGTAGGCAAGCGTTACCACCTAATTCAAAACTTAATAACAAGTTAGAACCGAATCGTCGGCCGAAAAAAAAACTAATAATAAAGAGAATTTGACACAATCGAAAACACAAAGAAACAAATAAAAAGAAGCAAATGCGCAGATGAACAATATGGACTCAACAAAAACCATGGGGCGAGATCAGGTGCACTGCAGGGTAAGCATCTTCATGTAAGTTCACACCGTGAGTGCCGATTTTTGAAAGTTGTGATTTTATGTCTGTGCTTGTTGGTGTCTGGCGTCGTTTTGTCTGTGTTTAGACGGCTATAAACGATCTGTGCTTGGTAGCTGTCAAGCGTCGTTTTGTCTATGTTTAGACGGCTATAAACGATCTGTGCTTGGTAGCTGTCTGTGTTTAGACGGCTATAAACGATCTGTGCTTGGTAGCTGTCTGTGTTTAGACGGCTATAAACGATCTGTGCTTGGTAGCTGTCTATGTTTAGACGGCTATAAACGATCTGTGCTTGGTAGCTGTCTGTGTTTAGACGGCTATAAACGACAACGAAAATACAGTACTGTATTGCAGAAACAAATTGTAAGCAAAAAGAGTTGTTTCGTTCCTTTTTGCTTTTTATCTTCATCAAAAGTACTTAGTAATATTTTTTCATGTCAATTCTTTCAGTAACGAAATATATATTTTCGATTTAAAAACCCGGCTAATTCAAATTCGTTTACGTTTGTCATTTGTGTTTTCTTGTGCCGTTTCTTGTCGATAGTGGATTGTTACTTTACGGGTATAATATTTCGAGGGGTATTTATTTTAAATTAAGCGCGAAAATGTAAACCCTATGGGACTATTTTACTGTAAACCTGAATATAAATGAATTCAATGACTTTAACCGAATATTAGCGAATATAAAACGCCCGTTTAAAGCTTCGGAATTTTAAGGTAAAAGTAAATGTTCTTATATCAAAAACGTTGCCTAAAACATTATTCTGAACTGGGACAAAACATTATCAAATGTAACTGCTTCTAGTATTAAGAAATGTGTTACCATTTTTTTAAACTGGCCTATACATTATTCAACATTTTTAATGTTGTATAAGTTGTGTCCAATCTCTTTTGCCATTTTTAACTCGTAAGCCGAAGCCGGAGAGTTGTTAAAACCATCCGAGAAAGTCACGTGATGCTTCAGGCCTATTAACGTATGTGAAGAGCTACATGCTTCCGATCAAAATATAGTGCGTAGATTTTTTTCAAAATCCTTTTTTGTAAATCAAACATTGACGTTGTTGCTATATAGAATTATTAACATACAGTACATGAATTTTCCCTGTCTGAAAATAAATCCAGTAATACCGTCGCGTAGAACTTTGTCAAGATGAAAATAGCATTTGTTCACCTGTGTCATGTGTATTGCATAGGAAATCACACAATCCGATTATTTTCACGTATTGCGGAATAACTTAATATGTATAAATTGTACCTTCTGTACGTGTTTATCGAACCACTTCTCAAATCGGCGAATGTATTTGATTACCTCGATTGACTATTTAGCACATGAGTTGAACTGGACACCCATACGAAAATCATCCATTTCCATGATTTCGATCATCTTCACGTGAATACGCAATTGCCTGTGATTTTTTTTATTCACTCTGATAAAATGTACTTTCTGTTCACCTTGGTCAAATCAGTTCTGTTTATTCCGTTCTGTTATTAATTCGTTATTTCTATGCAGCAGTTCTTTGGATGACTACGAAGTTTTGCCACGTGTAGATCAAATCAGTTCTGTTTATTCCGTTCTGTTATTAATTCGTTATTTCTATGCAGCAGTTCTTTGGATGACTACGAAGTTTTGCCACGTGTAGATTTTCAGGGCTTTCAAGTTTCAGCTCCATCGGAGCTTTGATTGTAAATAAAATAAGTTTAAATGTAAATCTATTCAACCGTACTAAGCAAATTATACACGAACTCTTATCACCTAAACCGTTCACTGAGAACTCTGGTTAATAAGGCTATAAAGCCCGGCGAAAATAATCAAACAAAGAAAACGGCAAAAATTTCGTACCCTATACAGTATTGTTACTTCAGTCATTGTAGGGGTTTTCATACTGTCTTGCCACCTACATATTACATTATTTGTAATTTATTGACTGGTCATATTCTGTCAAATATTCCTGTCATAACGAATAAAGAATGGGCTGTTGGGTCTCAAATCATCAAATAAAGAAATGATTCGAGTGGGACTTAGTAAGTAATAAATGCAAACTAGGAACTTCTGACATGAGCCCTTCAGGAAGCAAAACAAGCGCCCCTTTAAATATACAACATATTCTTTATAATCGACTTTGGGAGCGACCACTTTTTAATTAAACCTGATATGTGACATAACAATGGCCCCAATTTAGAGCATCAACATAACCTATTTCATGCTAATATGATTATCTCCCAACACAATTTGACTGAAAAGGCAAAAATTATACACTTGTAGTTACAACCAGTCAACATACAGACTACAAATAGGGTAAGAACACTGTGTTAAAATAAAATATTCGATGATTTTTCATGTTACATAATAACACTGGCGGCTATTCAATCTGCGTTATCAAGATATCTGGAAAACGATATAAAATTGAAGGAAAACATATTATTCTCCTCTCATTGAGATCTTCATACGATATACTAAAACGAAGACTGCTACGAATCTTTTTTTGAATAATATATCTTGAGGAGTTTCGGTAAATAAGTGTTTTGCGAATAACTTTTAAACGCTTACATATTTTAAAGTTAACGTATAAATTTCAAGAAATCATTCAAAGGAGAGCTTCAGTTTGAACACAGATGAATGGTCACTATGAACTTTGAACTTGTTATCAGAAACCGTAAGAGATTGTTGTTAAAGTACATTGGCAAAACTGTTTCAAATGCAAAGAGCTGCATTTGCTATATTGATACCAAAATCTAACACAAGTCCTAACAGAGTTACTGCCCTTGGCGTGTTTCGGAGAGCGTTTTTTTATTTACAAATTTAAACCGTAATAGGTATAAAATAAACATATTCATTGATTCAGTAAGAAAAGACCTTAACTTTGAACACAACTTCAAAGGTCAACGAGGCAGGTTGTCATGGTCACTATCAAATTTCGGGATTTCATTGAAAAGTCATAATGATTAAAAACGGTCAGAAAAGGCTGATCAATTGCAATTGAGGAAGATGCGTCTCAAAATGATCACAATATAAAGTCCATGGCCAAGGTGTATACAAAATGTTAGGTGTATACTAAATGTTGAATAGTTTAAAGGCGTCCAAGCCTTTAAACGCGAACTGAATGTTGAGAAATTTTGGCTTTTCAGGTTCTTGCTGATTTTGTTACAGGTTTCAACAATTTGAAGTTGGAATTAACCATAACGATAGCTGTTTAAATTATATTCCAGCGAATGCCGATCAGACACAGATGCCTCTACTTGTAGAACGAATGAAGTTTTGAAAGTGGCAAGGAATTCAATTTTGTAATGAATATCTAGCAGCATTTTAATAAATGGAAGAATGCAATAAATTGGAATATTTTCACAAATCTTTGTCCATCCATACCTTTCTCTTTGATTCCCTCATACAAACTTCACTCATACCGGTAAATTAAATCTCAAGAGGAGCAATTTTTATCGCCGTTACTTCTGGTGCTGCCAGTTTTGTTAGTTAATTACTGGTTAATTTGGGTCTTGATTAGAATGTTACATAGATTGTAGTTTTTTAAATTCTGCGTAAAAAAATCTTGTGTCTTGTGTCTTACGCGATGGTGGGGGATTTGTGATCATGTGATATCATTTAATTATCTCCTCGAAATTGCATATATCGGTGAGTTTAGGGCAATTTTATGTGTTTGGCATGCGATATTTTCTTTAACTGGAACAGCAAGTATTAAACATTATAACCAGATTGCATGATTTGTGGCACGTTTATCAGATAGAAATACGAGTTTTCCATTTTGATTGGAAACCCCAAAGAACCTGGATAAACGTATATTAAAAAATGTGCTAAATCTGAAGTCAATCATTTGCAGGTATTTATATTTTAGATACTTTTAAGCTCACCTGGCTATACCAGGTTTGGTTTTTTTGCCATCACTTAGAGTCCGTCTGTCCTTTGTAAACTTTTCACTCAACACCACTAGGCCAATTGGAACAAAACTTTGTCACAATAGTCGTTGAGTGGTCCCCTTTAAAAATTTTATCTGGTCCTTAGATAGCCGCCTAAAAACGCATCTCATTCAAGAAGTCCACCTGCTGGAACATATGTTTATGTTAGATTCAAAAAAAGAATTAGGTCATGTTGAAACAACTAATCCAATGGGGACTCAACTTGATCACGACAGTCCTCGGTTGGTCCCTTGAGAATTTTAGTCTGACATGTCTGTATCCAATTTACGGTTGCCTCAAGCAGGGAACAAAATTTGATTTTGGAAATTATAGGAAATGATAGTCGTCTCTCTATGTCACCCATGGTTCAGGCTCTTGGTAGCCTCTTGTTAAATTAACCATTGCAAATTCTGTAACGAGACATTTGAATCAGTTATTAGACAACGACAAAATCATAGTTTTTCAGAAACAAATGGCGAACCAAAAAGTGACGATAGTAACATTGTTTCATGTCAGTACCCCTTAATTCTAAGGGAATGTCTGGTAAAGGCAATCAAGTTAATCAACCTTTGCTGCAAAATGGACATTATAGTGCTTATATAAGTAACGAAATGTAGATTTTGCCATTGGCGAACAATAAATTACATTAATGGGAATGTGATTTGTAATTTATTGATTGGTCCTTGAGATCTTTTATAAACTATTCCAGTCAGTCATAGCAATAAAAGTCCTATACAATGTAATGATCAAATAAAGAGATGAGTTAAGTAAATTTGGGTAATAACAACATTACAGACTAGTGTTTTCAAGAGCCGAAGTCCGTGAGACAAAAAAGACAAATCAGGTGGAAACCACCGGAAAAATTGTCGACCGAAAAATAATTGGGCTGTGGGAGAATTAAAGACTTTACTCATGAGTCCTTTACTTGAATAACCAAACACCTGTATATTTACAAATGAGTTTTACATCTACGTTGGAAGCGACTATATTTTCTATTTAAATGTAATGTGAGACCTACAATGTAGCAATAGTTCCATGAATTAAGTGCATTAACAATGTCAATTTAATGCCAATATGAATATCCCGCAACATAATTCGACCAATACAAAAAAACACACTTGTTATAACATCCAGGCATCCAACAAAATACAAATAGGATAAAAATATAATGATCAGCAGAAACGAAATATTCACCTATTGTTTCGTTTGGACTACCATTTCTTTTGAATGCCTGTACTAAGTCAGGACCATTGATGTTGACAATTCTCCGGTGGTTTTGATCCTGCTTTGTGTTTTTGCCCTATGAATTTCGACCTTGACAATTCTACGGTGGTTTTGCTCCTGCTTTGTGTTTTTGCCCTATGGATTTCGACCTTGATAATTCTCCGGTGGTTTTGCTCCTGCTTTGTGTTTTTGCCCTGTGGATGTCGACCTTGACAATTCTCCGGTGGTTTGGTCCTGATTTGTGTTTTGTCCTATGGATTTCGACCTTGACAATTCTCCGCTGGTTTTGCTCCTGCTTTGTGTTTTTGCCCTGTGGATTTTGACCTTGACAATTCTCCGGTGGTTTTGCTCCTGCTTTGTGTTTTTTCCCTATGGATTTCCAACATTGACAATTCTCCGGTGGTTTTGCTCCTGCTTTGTGTTTTTGCCCTATGGATTTCGACCCATGACAATTCTCCGGTGGTTTTGATCCTGCTTTGTGTTTTTGCCCTATGGATTTCGACCTTGACAATTCTACGGTGGTTTTGCTCCTGATTTGTGTTTTTGTCCTATGGATTTCGACCTTGACAATTCTCCGCTGGTTTTGCTCCTGCTTTGTGTTTTTGCCCTGTGGATTTCAACCTTGACAATTTTCCGGTGGTTTTGCTCCTGCTTTGTGTTTTTGCCCTATGGATTTCGACCATTGACAATTCTCCGGTGGTTAGGCTCCTGCTTTGTGTTTTGGCCTATGGATTTCGACCTTGACAACCCTCCAGTTGTTTTGCTCCTGCTTTGTGTTTTTTGCCCTATGGATTTCGACCTTGACAATTCTCCGGTGGTTTTGCTCCTGATTTGTGTTTTTGTCCTATGGATTTCGACCTTGACAATTCTCCGCTGGTTTTGCTCCTGCTTTGTATTTTTGCCCTGTGGATTTCAACCTTGACAATTCTCCGGTGGTTTTGCTCCTGCTTTGTGTTTTTGCCCTATGGATTTCGACCATTGACAATTCTCCGGTGGTTTGGCTCCTGCTTTGTGTTTTTGCCCTATGGATTTCGACCTTGACAACCCTCCAGTTGTTTTGCTCCTGCTTTGTGTTTTTTGCCCTATGGATTTCGACCTTGACAATTCTCCGGTGGTTTTGCTCCTGCTTTGTGTTTTTGCCCTATGGATTTCGACCTTGACAATTCTCCGGTTGTTTTGCTCCTGCTTTGTGTTTTGCCCTATGGACTTCAACCTTGACAATTCTCCAGTGGTTTTGCTCCTGCTTTGTGTTTTTGCCCTATGGATTTTGACCCATGACAATTCTCAAGTTGTTTGGCTCCTGCTTTGTTTTTTTGCCCTATGGATTTCGACCTTGACAACCCTCCGGTTGTTTTGCTCCTGCTTTGTGTTTTTTTGCCATATGGATTTCGACCTTGACAATTCTCCGGTGGTTTTGCTCCTGCTTTGTGTTTTTGCCCTATGGATTTCGACCTTGACAATTCTCCGGTTGCTTAGCTCCTGCTTTGTGTTTTGCCCTATAGATATCGACCTTGACAATTCTCCAGTGGTTTTGCTCCTGCTTTGTGTTTTTGCCCTATGGATTTCGACCTTGAATATTCTCCGGTGGTTTTGCTCATGCTTTGTGTTTTTTGCCCTATGGATTTCGACCTTGACAATTCTCCGGTGGTTTTGCTCCTGCTTTGTGTTTTTGCCCTATGGATTTCGACCTTGACAATTCTCCGGTTGTTTTGCTCCTGCTTTGTGTTTTGCCCTATGGATTTCGACCTTGACAATTCTCCAGTGGTTTTGCTCCTGCTTTGTGTTTTTGCCCTGTGGATTTCGACCTTGACAATTCTCCAGTGGTTTTGCTCCTGCTTTGTGTTTTTGCCCCCTGGATTTCGACCTATGACAATTCTGTTTGGTATTTTTGTTACTACCTCCATTTGTAACATAATAGTATTGTCAGTTTAACATCTTTCATTTAATGGTCTTCCAAACGTTCAGATTTTATCTGCACTGAAGAGACATAAGTTATCGAAATGCGCATATGCAGAAATTAATTTCACAGTAACGTCAGTATTTTGTTATTTGTTACCACTGGATCGATGCCTCTGCTGGTGGACTGTTAGTCCCCGAGGTTGATCACCAGCCCAGTAGTCAGTACTTCAATGCTGACCCGAAAGCTGATTCTATTTGGAACCTTGCAATATCTAATTTTTTGTAAATTTTGTTGAAAACTCAGGAGTATCTCCCTCACGCAAAGCTCTGTCCTTAGCTGAATTTGGCTTTACATTTAGATCATATTGGTTATTTGTTCTCTATCAGTTTAAACGTTTAGATTTTATCAGCACTGAAGAGACAAAAGTTGTCGAAATGCACATATGCAGAAATAAAATTCACAGTAACTTTGGTATTTAATTATTTGTGAAGATATTTATATCGTGTTATTATAGTAGATATGCATTTAAGAAATGGTAGAATTTATATGTATTATTTTTTATATTGGTTTTATATTTTGCTTGGAAAATTACTAAAAAACTGTTCAGATATCAGAACGAGAATTTTATTCCAATGTGTATTATTTGTCCAGCGTTTAGGGTCTGTAAGTCTCGTTCAATTTTGAAAGATCAGGGCACATAAATTGCATCCGGAGGCTGCATTTTTGCAAAAAATTATGACGTTTTAAACATAAATTAGTGGAAGTGACAATCCTAAGGCGTCATGTATAAGTTGAAAAAAATTTCAAATTGCAAAATTGCAACTATAACGTAAATTCCTGAGGAAATTAAGGATATTTATTTGATTATTCGTGTACTGTATATCAATAAAAGCTGATTGCAAATGACTTTCGTGAATTGTTGATGATTTTGTGAAAATAAAAAAATTAGTTGTATTTTGCATTAGTAAGGCTTTTCACCTTTACTTGTGTAGTTGCCTAGTGTAAACTTTAGTGGCGCAACATTTTGTAACCTGCGAATCATCTTTAATTGACCGTCTTTTTCTTAAAGGTACATGAGACTTGCAGCTTATCAATCCGGACTGGGAAAATATAATGAAACATGTGGAACTCCATGATTTGGTTTCGTGGTTCTGAAGAATAATACTTATATAATAGTAATTGATGTATACGGCATCTTTCATTTAATGGTCTTCCAAACGTTTAGATTTTATCTGCACTGAAGAGACATAAGTTATCGAAATGCGCTTATGCAGAAATTAATTTCACAGTAACGTTTTGTTATTTGTTACCACTGGATCGATGCCTCTGCTGGTGGACTGTTAGTAATAAATAGACTGCCCGAGAGCCATTGTATGGACCAGAGGAATGATATGGCCCAAGCCGAAGGCGCGGGCATATCATTTCTCTGGTCCATACCAGAGTATACAAGTGAACCATTTTAATGTTGTTAAACTAAATTCTTCTGAAATTGACGTCACAATTCAACCGATTGGTAAATATCTGGTATTGACTGCAACTACCGGTCAATATCTGGTATTGACTGCAACTACCGGTCAATATCTGGTATTGACTGCAACTACCGGTCAATATCTGGTATTGACTGCAACTATCGGTCCATATCAGATTTTGTTTGGACCGATGGCACCAATACCGCAAGATAGAGAATGTCATGTGATTGGTTTTAGGCCATTAGAATTCCAGATTTTTTTACTGATATGCAATAACAAATAATGCTGGCTTTTACATCCTGTTAAGGGACCGACCATTTAACTTCAAGGAGGGGGGTATGGTTTTTTTGGACAGAAAATTATTTTTTTCATCATTTTTGCAGCAAAAATATTTTTTTTAAAATAATATCAGCTTCAGAATATTTTTTTCGAAAAATCATGGCCCCCACCTTGAGGTTAAATGGTCGGTCCCTAAACATTTAGGGGGTCTGACTTTTTGGAAAATAGAGTATCTGCTCTCTCCTAATAATTGATAGTATCGTCAATGTCATTAACCTTGTTATTACTTCCGATTGTTGTGAGACTGCCATTACGTCTTTATAACAATCAGGTTTACCAACTCGCTAGCGCCAAATCCTTGTTTATTTGTCAAAGTAATTTTGTGGATTTCAAATTTATTTCTGAACGAACTTGCGCTCGCCTATTGCATAAGCTGTTTAAGTCATACAAATATACATGAAACATATTCAACACAAACTGTATAAGATATCCATAATTTCAACTTTGACGTCCATCTTCCTCTCACTCTTATCAAATTCTCACGATTTTTTTGTATACTTCTTTAATGAACTGACAAATTCTATACCCCGTCGATACCAGATTAAAAATTTATTTCTGTCGTCAAGCTTGCATGACCAGTCTTTTTCAGTTGGATAAATTGCATATTTTGCTGCCTCTTTTTTCCTTTAACTTAATTGAGACTGTAAGACGTGTAATGTTAATGACACCATCTGCGGTATGTTAGTTGATCTCCAGTCTATAAGTACTTGCCTTAGTTTTTCATATATCAAGAATGCAGCTTTCTGTTAGTGCCCGTGAACGTTAATCAGAAGAGTGTTTTTAAACTAAAAAAATACAAATTACACTAGTTCGTGTCAATCTAATATAAACACTAAGCATGTTTTGATAGTATCATCTCATGTAGGGTTTTTATATTATTGTGTTTAAGGTGCCTCCAGCAACAGCATTATTACATTTTAATATATTGCTGTTGAGTTGCTACCGGACACCACCACAATGGAAAAGGGGGGGGGG
>MJUU01026089.1:100505-116584 GCA_002080025.1 Modiolus philippinarum
GGGGTGGAAGGCCATAAAACCGGTTTCATCCGCCACCTTTTGAAATGCCTGTAACAAGTCAGTACCATTGCTATCAACACCTGATTTGTCTTTTTGTCTCATGGACTTCGGCTTTTGACAACTCCGTTCGGTAATTTTGTTAATAACCCCATATGCTGTTTGACTGATACACTTCATAAGTAGATCTGAGGTCATGTTGTGTAGGTGTTTGTCTTACTACTAATCCTTTTATTTTTGGATTCTCAATACGCCTTCAAGAAGAACCATTAATTTAATTTGATAGCAAATCGTAGTCAGCTCCTTATCATCTATGTTTTACAGCTGCCTTTCGCAGATAAAATCCCTTTGAATTTTTTTCAACATTCAACATTTATTTTATTAAGATTAAGTCTATCAGAAAGAAATTTCAGTTTTTATTTCATGACAGATTTGAGAAATTCTTAATATCACAATGGAGTTTAGTCTACTATCGACAACCCACAAGAGAAGCCTAGGTAGATACATAGTTCTAATATTGAGTATTACATTTCTAATAATTCCAATTACCATTACAACGTCCAATTTCATTGGTTAACTTCATGAACAACAATGAAGTTATTTCTAGATAAACGCTTCTTGTCTATTAATATACGCTCCGAGAAAAAAGTACAGCATATAGTGACACCAAAGTAGGTGACAACATTGATTTTCAGTTCAAAGAGTTGGAATTATAATAAATAAAAGTAATTTTGGAGGAGTTTGTGGATTTTCACTCACAATCTTTACATAAAGCTTTTTTCAACTTGTGAGCGAATCAGCCGCTTTTTTTCATCAATTAACTCCTCCAAAATTACTTTAATTCATATAAGAAAATAAACTTCCAAATGAATACCAAAGCAAATTTGTAGTTAGAACATGTAGAATGAAAATTCTTGCATTTTTATTTCAAAAGATTTCCTAGTAGAACAACATAGGCAACGAAAATCCATTAAAGAATGTTTAATATATAAGACGTCAAAATATTTGCGGGAAATGGTTCTCCCTAGATTTTCCCTTCATTTTCATTTCCTTCTTCTATAAATTAAAAATATATGAATATATACATGTAATTGGAAGTTGATAACAGTTTGTACATTGTGTATTTTTTTGCATGTAAGGGAGTATGAGTGTCAGAAATTTTGCACTTAGAATTAAAATGCTGACCTTTTGTTTAAAGAACTTTCCTAATAGAAAAACAGCAGCAAAAAAATTAGAAAATCCATGTAAGAATTTTTGAGACAAAAGACGTCAAAATTTTGTCGGGAAACAGTTCTTTCTAGAGTTTTCCTTCAATTTCAATTAGCTGTTTATATGCCTCAAAATATATGGAAATAAATTTGAAGTTGATTAAATTTTATCCTGTTATCTTAACCTGTTTCAATGGATAAATTCTTAAAAAAATCTAATGCTTCTGAAAACTGACGCTCATACTCCCGAAAAAAGGGTTTCATATAGGAGTCTAAAATGGGTAATTTGTGACGTTGGAGGTTCGTAGACAAAAAGAAGAATACTAGATACGTAAATAAGGAACTGCAATACCATAGGGTTGCAATGACAAAATTGATTCTATAGGTAATCTATCTAGCCCTAAATGCAACGATATAAATGTGATGCGTATTTTTGACAACAATCCTAGAAGTGTACGAAGTCATGGCCATTGCAATTATACATAGCCAAGTCTTCATTATGTATCTATAAAAGGTCTACTTCCTTTTGTTTGCAAACCCCTAGGAATGCATCACATTGGTACAAAACTATACTAATTGCCACTTACTAAATTGGATGCCCTGTAGAAAGAATCTTTAGAAAATTCTGTTACTCACCCATCCTCATCTTTATACAAATTAGACGCACTTGTCCTTGATGTTGGTCAACACAGATTACTCCAACCTGTTAAAGAACACGCAAATGTAGAAGAGCACCGTTCGTTTCTACCAATAAAGTTTGCTAATAAGGGTTTGGATGCCACCAACCTTGCCAATATACTGCATCACAAAAATGTAAAAAACCAAATACCTCCATAATTTAAGGACACATTAGTTCTAATCATCTCATACACCTATACTTCACTGATAGCATCAAATATGTTCAACCATAAACGTGTATTGCAGAGCCTTACCACCGACGACCTCAAGTCTAAACCAATTGTTCATGTTTAAATTCACCTTACAGATATAGTCGCTGTGGTCACGTCATAACGGGATACTTGACCATCATCGAAAACCCGTCTCTCCGTGATATCCTTGCAAAGGGACCCAAAGTCTGTGAACCACGATCCATCAGCTGGGAGCACAATTTTAAACTCCTTATGGATGCTGTAGAGGATTACGCCAAAAAATGCATTGAACGTGAACACGATGAAGACCTTGAATCTCTTTCAGAATGGGTTAAGGCTGTGGGATCCATGATTCGTAAACGAATTAGTCAGCTACGAGTCTCAATGAGAACTAAGCATCATCCATTTTCCAAAATGCATATGTTGCCAGATATTTGTCCTCCATTCATGACGAATACATTATTGTTCCGGCAGATAAGGCCCCTAATATCATCATTTTGACATGTAAAAATCATTACATCGAATGTTTAAAGAAGGAATTAGGCATTGGTAGCTCCCAGGGCAATCCAACCTACACAGCTACTACTCTATCTAAGGAGGAGATATTACAGAACCATAAATCTGTTTTGCTTTCCTTTGGGTTTTCAACAAAAGATGAAGACACCGATGTCCCTTCCTTGTACTGGGTACCAAAATTACATAATGTACACAAATGCCCATACAAACAACGATTCATCGCTAGATCTGCAAAATGTTCCACAAAACCTCTTTCTAAGCTTTTAAACTCCATCTTGACAGCCGTAAAAAGAGGGCTTTCAAAAATACTGTGATACTTGCTTTTCAAGAAGTGGTGGAAATGAAATGTGGATATTAAAAAAAAACTCTAAATATCTGCTTGACATCCTAAAATCAAAATCATTATTGCATTGTTTCAGCATTGAAACTTTTGACTTCTCCACACTCTATACTACCATTCCTCGTGAACAATTGAATTCTCGGCTGAAAGATATAATTCATAGATGTTTCTACCGTACGAACGGCGAACGAAGATATAAGTACATTGCCATAGGCAGAGAAGAAGCATACTTTGTGAAATACGACTCAAAATCAGAGAACAAAATACACAGAGGACGAAGTGATTAAAATGTTAGAATTTCTAATCGATAATATATTTGTTCAGTTTAATGGACTTGTTTTTCAACAGACCATTGGAATTCCAATAAGCACAAGCTGTGCACCTCTTTTAGCCGATCTGTTTCTCCACTCTTATGAGGCTGAATTTATTGAAGGCTCTTCAAAATAAAGACAAAAACTGGTCCAGTCTTTTAATTTCAGTTTCCTTTATAAAGATAATATTTTATCACTAAACAACCCTCGCCTTGGTGATTTTCTTCGTCTTATTTATCCAAAAGAGCTTGAAATTAAGGATAATACAGATGCTTCCACATCGGCCTCGTTCCTTGACCTTCATCTTGAAATTGACAACAGAGGTACATTGCAAACTAGGCTGTGTGACAAACGCAATGACTTCACTTTTCCAACAGTCAACTTCCCTTTTGTTTGTAACAACAGTTTACATCTCACAACTCATTCGCAACTCAAGGGCTTGTGGTCGTTACAGTGACTTCCTTGATAGAGATCAGTTTCTTACAAATAGACTACTTAAGAAAGGGTCATCACTACAGACGTTTTACAGTCGACATCTCGATGTGATGGATCGCTATGGGATATCTGTTTCCCAGATGACAACAGATCTTTCCCTCTTCACCTAAACTTTGTTTTTCCTCTATCGGATTTGACATTTTCAACACGGCGGGTGTCCAATAAGAAGCAGGAGATGCTTATTCTATAAGTACACCTGATCTCACCCATGGTTTTTATTGGGTCCGTGTTGTTCATCTGTATGTGTGTCTTCATTTTTCTTTTTTGTCCCATACTCAAGTGGTGTCCTTGTTTCTTAGTGTTTCCGATGTTGCCATTGTCCATGGATTGTTCGTTCTTTTGACTGACGGTTCGGTTCTCACTTACTTTCCAACGAAAGCTGTGTAGAAAGGAAATAATACACGGCTTGACCTGTATATGTGATATCACATTTAATAAATGTACAGGTGTACTCAATATTTTTATGGTTGCAAGTATTTCTACAAACAATGGAGAACACATAAACTCAAGATGAAAAGAAAATCAAAAATAGGAGAAACTGCATGATACAGAGACAGCATGAGAACAGGAATAAAACAAAGGACAAAAATCAGTGTCAATCACTCTAAAATCTTAGGTATCTTCAGGTACTCTTGAAGAATTGCGTGGTCTGCACACGTCATACCGCCATAAAAAATGCTGATATAAAGTTATAGTGGGCGTTTGCAACATTTGTATATACTCTTTATTTACTGCAAAGGATGCTCTTTATTGGTATTGTAGGAAATTTGTAATTTGGAGCCAATACTTATCTATTTTGATGAGTAGTCAATGTGATGTTTTGTAGTTAGACATGACCTTAAGGGGCTTGAGTGCTAAGAACGGATCCCGAAGCCTGTTTTCCCGTTCCGATATTTTTCTACCACATTTAGTTGTCTTGAATTTGGCAAATTTTGACAGGATGGTTAAATGGTGACTTCAAGATAAAGAACAACACTAAACTCGTTGTTCCATCGCTTGGTTTTGACATATATTTGTAGAGACTATCTCATTTGTATTTACTCCATATCCTTTTATTGTTTGCTTAATCAATTTTTACAAGATGTATATATTTGATTATACCTGTGTAATTTATCAACATCGTTATATTTATAAGAAAATGTGTGTTACGTAATATCTTACAATATATCACGTACAGCTGTCAGTATCGGAACTGTTTGTATTTATTGCCTCTCGGAGACCATTGTTAACATTGCATATCACACATATTGGAACGGCAATAAATGTAATTACTAGTATTCAATGAAAGTGATAATTCCATAGATTTATAGATACAGCTTTGCACTTGGCCTTGATATTGTTAAGAATAGTTATTTTATATCAAGACCTAATATTCTAAAATTTAAAGAATTAATGTCTGCAAAAAGTAATAGACTTGTATTACAAAAATTATATAGTTTTATTGTTTTTATAATGAAAGGTGTGTTCCCTCTTGTATATAGTTGTATATATGTTTGTTATAATTATTTATAACTGTATCTCTACCATCTATACCATTCTGTAATGTTGGTTTATGAGAATAAAGACATATAAAAAACATACAAAATATTTATTACCTATGATATCAGCATAATGCAAGTTTGAACTTACTGGAGAAATGCAGAAACTAGAGGTTTCGGTTACAGATCAAAATAGAAATCGGGCTGTAATTTTTTACCGAACCTTATCGGCTAATCTTTTGATCCACCCAGTAATATATAATCCGGTTTAAGCTTGTACTATGTCAGCCTAGCCTAATTCTTTGGTTTCCTCAATGTTAGACTGGTTTGCCGCTTTTGCAATTTTTTTCCCCAGTAATCTGTCATGTATGTTACTTGATCACCAAGCTATCTTTTTTGTTCATCTGTTTATTTATTTTCTTTGTTTGTTGCAATTTGTATTTACTTTTATAATAAGTTTATTTTATTAGAAAAAATGTATTCACAAAAACATGTCTTAGATATTAAATAAACAATGAAGGTATACGGAGTAAATGCACATCAGACAAAGTCTCTACAAATACATATGGTAAAAAAGTACGGAACAATGCTTTTGTTGTCGTTCTCCACCAAGAGGCTTTCAAAAATGAGCTTTGCTCATATCTCGTAGTAAGTTGAAAACAATCAAATACAACGATAATAAAACACTAAAATGGAAATTACAAGAAATATAATGAAATAAAATTGAACATGAACGCCACATATAATAAAACACTTACGATTTGAATCCCGGATTTACCCTAAATTTCACCTTATCGTGTTATACTAAAGAGTCCATGATTTGAGACGCTCGACACGCTCTGAGCACGATACTTTCCAGAACACCTGATAACAAGAAAATTATTGACGCAAGCGTCAAATTATAGGCCGCCTAATATTGAAATTTCAAAAGTGTTGCATTTTTCATGGGAGTTTGCAATATTTAAATTGTGAAGCAATTGTGCACAAAATGGATATGTATGTTCTTAAGTGAGACCAGATCACAAAACATAAAAGCTGACAGTGTCAGTGCCTGTGAATGATGGAAAAGCAAGTCATATTGTTGCCTGTGACATTTGTTGCATATAAGGGTACCTTAAATTCGTGCTCTCAAACACTTATATGATTATGAATAAATCCGCGGGAAATGTGTGGAACGAATTCACGCTATAACTTAAAGACCCGTTAGGCGATAAGAAAAAAAAAACACTTTGTTTTGATAATCTACGTGTATTTATTGTACATGTGTTTACACTATGTATATATTATCACAATTATATTTTGAATCGATAATAAAGATGGAATTAAACTTAATTATAAATTGCAACATGGTGATTACATTAAAGGCGTTCATTATTTCAAGCATGCCTTTTCAACTCCTTCAAGGCATCCAATTAAAAATCGATTCTAAATTTGCTCCAAAACATTCATGTATCTATGACAACCATTTTTTTTAACTGAAAACTTCAGGTATATAGTGATGAAAGACATTAAAATTGATTAAAAAAATTTTTTTTGAACGTTTAAAACATCAATCATTATTTTTTGAGACTTGCAATTTTTTTACATGTACCATCAACTATCCGCAGTAAATCATGTCATTCGTACAAATCCTATATCAAATAACGGACCGCCTCGTGGCGGCCCGTAATAGCTAAAGTTATTGTAGGGGTTCACAAAGCTAGTGCTTTAGTTTTGTGGCTTTCTTGTTCATTTTGGCTTATTTGTTTTTTCTTTGTCATTCTGTCTAAATTCGAGTTGGATGTGAATTACCGTGTTTTTCGATTTTCGATTTTGGAACCCCCTTTCCCAATTCTTTTTCAGTATTTATTAACTTGTGTCCGTCCTGTATACGATCTATGTTGCCGACTGTTTAATTGAACAGTGACATTTAATCGTTTGTTTTGGCTTTGCATTTAGATCATATTGGTTATTTGTTTTCTATCAGTTTTTACACATCTTTGAGTTTATGTCCTTCAAAACGTTTAGATTTTATCTGCACTGAAGAGACATAAGTTGTCGAAATGCGCATATGCAGAAAGTAAATTCACAGTGACTTCGGTATTTAGTTATTTGTTTCAATTTTTCATTAGTATTTAGTTATTTGTTTCATTTTTCATCAATTTTTGAATGATAATGTATTGGTAAGGTGAGCTGCAAAGGTAGAATATATGATTCCGAATGCTAACAGTGATGAAAATCATCTTTTTAAACCTGTTACATGTAGTCTCTGAAAATCTAGCAAGGTCTTCGGCTGGATTTGAACCCATGCTGTATTGTCACTTATGGAAACACCTCCTGCACTGTGTACAGTGCTCTAGACAACTCGGCCACCTAGCCTATATAAAATATAGCTCTGGATAACTCATTCCTCATCGTAGGAAATCTAGAGTTGTAACACAGTACACAATGAACATTGTGGACGGTAGAAGGATAAGTTTACTACAGATAACACAAGTTAAAAATTGATGCAAAGCATCAATTCGCCGCCAAATTAGGTCAAGTAGAGTGTATGTCTTGGAAATGTGTTTTTGTACTTTTATAGTACACGAAATATAAGCTCTGACCTTAACTTTAANTGCACTAGACAACTCGGCCACCTAGCCTATATAAAATATAGCTCTGGATAACTCATTCCTCATCGTAGGAAATCTAGAGTTGTAACACAGTACACAATGAACATTGTGGACGGTAGAAGGATAAGGTTACTACAGATGACATAAGTAAGGTATATAGATGATAGTGTTGCACACATCATTTTTGTTTATTACTGTTTTTCAATACGACATGTAAAAATCTATCACCACAACTTATTGATCTTAAGTGCAGATAAAATCACAATATTTTGGGGACAAAAACGAAAGATGTTCATGAATAGCAAAAATCAAATAAGGAAAAGGCTTTGCATGAGGGAGATACTCCTTAGTTTTCAACAAAATTTACAAAAATCTTGATATTGAAAGTATCCAAATAAAACTGGATTTCGATTTAAGTTAGATATACCTTTACAATTATCGAATGTAATATTTTAAACGCAGAATCATAAACTAAGAATGGAAGTTGAGCAATTGCAACATGATCATTAACACTTTGGATATTACTAAAATTCTCATCAAGAGACACTTTATTGTACTTAAGGTGTTGCTTTGGTGAACGCTTCATTGAGCTTAAAGTGTTACTAGGCAAATCAATGTATCATATCATTATGCAGTAGTTGTTTTACGCCATCACCATTGGTAAACAAAATTGAAAATTCAGAATTAATATTTTACAAACATTCAAAAATAAGGAAAAGAAAGAAAAAATATCGGGTTTCGATTGAGATTAAATAAAGAAGTAGAAATTAAAACATAACATGATGATTCGTTTAATGGTATTTGAAAAAAGTACTTAATAATACAATGAAGATCTAAAAAATTGAAAAGTCATTCACGTTTAATTTAATCAGTTCTGACAATCTGTATATTCTATGCACACATCTTCCGATTTAATTCCCCCTTTTTCATTCATTTGCCAAGTTTCTTACAATCAGCTGGATGATTACCCTCTGTGGTAGTTTGTCTTTTGTACCCTTCGTCGTTCAGCGGAGGACAGTGTTGATGTTCCCTTATCCATAGCTATAGAGTCAAGAATCAAATGCTTTATTAAGGTTAAAGGCCCCTTTTTCCTTTCAATGTTAAACCTATGGGAAATTTGTGTAAAATCCCCAGCCTTAACGGCTTGATGGTTTATTCCAAAAATGTATCGGCAAATCATTGAGATAATTACCCATGCAAAGCTACCATTATTTTATGCTAGTATAATCAAATTTAATGATTTTGCAGAAAAAATCTTGAAAATAGTGTGGTAGTTGGATGTTTTCTGGGACAAAAATGCGGTCTGTTCGAATGATTTACCGATTTTTATATTGTTTATCATAAATTTCTCATTATTTTATTTGTTGCTGATACTTGCAACGAATAGTAGCTTTGTATGCATGAATGAGACAGTAATCTGCAAACGTAGTTTGGCGGAGAACCAACAAGCTGTTACAGCTGGGGATTTTACATAAAATTTCCATAGGTTTAACAATGAACTGAAAAAGGGGCCTTTAACGTTAAAACCTACGACACAATGAGTGTACAAAATGACAAAATTAAATAATACATATGTGAAAGAAGACAGATTAAACAACATACAATGAAATGATAATAAAAACAACACAAGTACATTAAAACAACAAATAAAAAAAATAGACAGCGAAATCAACAGGTGTTCATTATCATAAAATATAATTTCAATCGTTTGAAGTATGAATAAGATTGAAATTAATTTCTTTTGGTTATCTGTCCATAGAGGGCGTGTGTATTTCCCGCGTTTTGTTGGTAATCGAGCGTGACCGTCATTCAGCACGATAAGGCCAGCTCGAATAGTCGCGTTATAGTAAAATTCAATCATGTCGGAAAACGAATCTGAGCCTACCGCCGATATTTCCCTACAAACAGTCTTGAATGCTGTGAATAGACAGACTAAGAACATTGAAGCTATAGTGGACGCAAAAGTAAGTGAAAAGATGGGAGTTTACCACTCTGTCTATGAAATCACACGTGAAAAAATAAAAGTCTGACGCACAGTACAAGTGGAGATCTGAGGGAAATAAAATTCAATTTAATGGCAATACCGAAAATATGGAGGATTTGGCACAAGCTTTATGGGCTATTGACAATACGAAAACTGATTACGCACGTGATTTGATAATTACATGTCTTGATAGGCTCAAACACCGCAACAAATTAATTAAAATCGCGGATACATCCGACGGCGGATGGGACACGGCCCGCCAATACGAGGCAAATCCGATAGCCAGCGACTCTGACGACGAGTCGAAGATTATTAGGGCAGAAAATCGCGCTTTCCGGAAAAAGAAGTCCAAAAACAAAATTTCAACTGCTAAGTCTAGCTATAATGTCGCTGCTACACAACCTGCTGGTTTTTCGTACATTCCACCTACGCCGCCCTTTCGAGGGGCCCAGCAACCTTGGTACGCAGGTGTCCCTTTCATACAAGGTTGTTATGCTGGGAAAAGTCAACGTGGACCCTGCTATGCATGTGGATCGTTCAAACATTGGAGGGCCGAACTGTCCATTTGTCAACAACAAGCCAGCCACCCAAACAAAACCCGGGAACTGAATTTGTGAAATATGAGTATAATTTTAGTCATTTAGATAGCTCTGACAATGTCTAAAAATTGACACATGATTACTTTGAATACGAACAGGGTCGTGCAAATATTATTGTCAAGGGTACACTTAAGAAAAACATACAATTTTGGGTAGACATAAAAAATGTAGGGGCTTATGAATTTATTATTGACACTATTAGAGATGGCTATAAAATACCTTTTTATTCAGAGCCACCATCTGTTTGTTTATCAAACAACTTATCTGCTATGAATAATACAGAATTTGTGTATTCAGCTATTCAGGATTTACTAGATAGAGGTTTAATTGTCACGTGATGTTCAGCCTATTGTGGTTAGTCCGTTAACAGTATCGACACAATCTAACGGTAAAAAACGACTCATTCTTGACTTGCGTGTTTATGGAAACAATCGGTAAAATACGAGGACATGAGAACAGCTACACATCACATTAAACATAATTGTAGTCTTTTTGTTTTCGATATACACTCTGCATACCATCATGTTGATATATTTTTTCCCACATACTGACTATTTAGGCTTTTCCTGGGTAAAAGATGGAGTACGTACATTTTACAAATTTCTTGTATTACCGTTTGGATTAGCTTCGGCTTGTTATTTGATTACAAAACTTACCAGGCCGCTTGTTATGAAGTGGCGATCAGAGGGTAAACAAATAATTATGTACATTGATGATGGCTTGGGTATTGAACAAGATGAACAATTATGTCATAAAATTGCTTGTGAAGTGAAATCGGACCTCATAAAGAGTGGATTTGTTCCAAAGGCAGAAAAATCACTCTGGCAATCGGTTAAATGTTTAGTATGGTTAGGTACTATTATAGATACTGAACATACATATTATAAGATACCAGATTACAGGTTTGAGAAAATTATGAGTACTATTTCAGATATTTATTCATGTTTGTCTAGTCGTAAAACAGTATCTATTAGGAAGGTAGCATCCTTAGTAGGACAAATTATATCTACATACTCAGTTATTGGTAATATTGTGTATTAAATGACAAAACATCTGAGTATAGATATTAATAGTTCTAATTCTTGGAACTCTTACATTCAGTTGTCTGATTCTAGTCTCAAACAGATTGAGTTTTGGAAAAATAATTTTCAATTTACCAATGTTAAACATTTTAATTCAACAAATTGTATTCAGTGATGCGAGTAATACAGGTTATGGGGGCTACGTAGTTGAAACCCCTAGCGCATGGTATGTGGTTAGAGTCAGAAAAAGGTAACAGTTCTACGCGGAAAGAACTAACTGCCGTGAAACAGGTGTTATTGTCTCTGTTACATGTATTGTCTGGCAAAAGAATTAAATGGTTCACAGACAACCAAAACGTGGGTTGTAGGTGTTTGCTGTTTTCTTGTTTTTGTAATTAGCATTGTTAGCAAGGGTAGCACTAAAACTGTACTTCAGGAGTTAGCTTTGGATATTTTCAGTGCACAAGGGGCTCGTCCATTATTGTTCGCCAATATTTCTTGTATCAAAAACAAAACTTCCATTATTCTATATATGTATTGCTAACACTGGTGATGGGTTGTGAGACCTCAATTTAGTTGAGGATCTAGCCTTTGTTGGAACATTAATATGATGATGGGTTTGTATTTCAGATTGCCTTGAGATATGTACTTATGTATTTACGAAAGTTTTATTTTTATAAATGTATTTTTCCAGGCATTCAAATCAGACATACAAAAGTTGCCTGCATCTTTAACTGGATCGATAGATGTTATTTCAGAATTGTTATATAAATCGAGAGCGGACTCTACTGTACATAGTTATCATTTGGGATTTATGCGATGGAAAAAGTGGGCTACCAGTTATGGAATTTAAAGTGTAAATATTTTACCTGCAAAAGCGTTTTTTGTTGCTATTTATCTTTCGTCGTTAGTGCAGACGTCTCGTACTGTAAGTCCTATTACACAAGCTTATTATAGTTTACAATGGGTACATAATTTAATTGGACAATCGTCTGTGAAAAAAGAACCGATTACACCAGAAATACTGTCGCTTATGTATTATTCTATGTTTAAAGAAAGTGATTTATTTGCTCAACGTACAATTTGTGCGTGTTTACTTGCGTATGCTGGATTTTTCAGAGTATCCGAACTGTTGAAAATTAGAAGAAGTGACATTGCTTTCTAAACTACACATATTTGTATATTTATACCGGACAGTAAAACCCGGCGATATATATAGAGATGGTAATTCCGTTGTTATTGTACGTACTGACTCTGATTTGTGCCCAGTAAAAAATCTGGAATTATATCTTCTTTGGGCTAACATTTTGCCTGATTCTAACGAATTTGTATTCAGAAATCTAACTAAATGCAGTGACAAGTACATTTTGAGACAAGGTGATAAGGCACTTTCTTGCAGTCGTATGCGCGAGTTGTTTATTTTAGCTTTTCAATCTTTTGTGCCTGACATTAAAAAGTTTGGTCTTCACAGTTTAAGGTCAGGTGGTGCCACTACTTGTGCTAATTTAGGAATTTCAGATCGATTATTTTAGAAGCACGGTAGATGGCGTTCTGAAACAGCCAAGGATGGTTATGTTAAGGATTCATTGTCTGATAGGCTTTCAGTGTCTAAAAATTTTTGGCTTATAGGGTAATTCGATATTTATTTGCAAGATGAAAAATAAATAAACGTGTACACTTCCCGTTCTTTGATTTCAGCACCGGGCCTTGTCGTGTGGACTTGCAATTTGTATTGCGTTTTAGTCAATTTTCTTCGACATTCTTTTGTCGCAAATTACGATAATGCGATACATGCGCCATTTGCTTCGTCGTACAATTATGTGGTATGGTAATTTCGTTGTTTGTCTCTATGGGCATGTTTTGGGTAAAAGAAATATAATTTCAATCGTTTGAAGTATGAATTAGATATAAAATTAATTTCTTTTGGTTATCTGCCCATAGAGGGTGTGTGTATTTCCCGCGTTTTGTTGGTAATCGAGCGTGACCGTCATTCAGCACGATAAGGCCAGCTCGAATAGTCGCGTTATAGTAAATTTTTTTATTTATTTTTCATCTTGCGATAGGGAGATTTCTTGATATTTGATATATTCACAGTTTGATTATTTATTGATTTTTCAGTATTGTCTTGAGACAATCATATATGTATTCATTTCGAATTAAAAAGCACCCGGCCTTGTCGTGTGGACTTGCAATTTGTATTGCGTTTAGTCAATTTTCTTCGACATTATTTTGTCGCAAATTACGATAATGCGATACATGCGTCATTTGCTTCGTCGTACAATTTTGTGGTATGGTAATTTCGTTGTTTGTCTCTATGGGCATGTTTTGGGTAAAAGAAAGACAGTATAAAGTCAAATCAAACAAGCATATTCCACGCTGACATATCACATTTAATTAGAAAAATCAAACAATTATGGAACAAAGTATTCAGAATAATTTCATGGCTTTCCTGAAATTTGTATTTCAGAGTTGGAACACCACATTCATTTTGAACTCGTTTCGTTATTTTTATAAGATTGTGGGATATACTGATCTCTTAGTATATCTCGACTTGCTAGATTTCGTACAACGCTACATCCATGTTATATCCCTAATCAAATGTACACGTATAAGTGTTGATCTATCTTAGGTGAAAATAAAATATCGACAATATTAAATTGATGCCATAAATGGAAAGAGCATTGATAAAGGAACAAATTCAGCTAAAATTATTGATAAGTCATGGACCTTCTTTTCAAGATATTACACATTTTTAAAAATGGCGGGAAAATACCCTCTTGAACTTTTACCTTAGTATAACATGGAAACATTATTGGCTCCTATCACATGGAAGGAAAATCTACAATGTATTGAAATTTCCTTACTGAGCATAAATGAACCACTGAAGTCTTTGACGACCAGAAAATTGGGTATAATGGGGCAAAATATGTTTCATAAGAATAATGGACAAAACCTGAGAAATCCAAATAACTTATACAAATTCCGAAAACCTCACCTTACTACATCCTTAAAGAATACAAAAAGCAAACAAACTGTTAAAAGAACTCAGTGAAACACTGATTTTTTCCCAATAGATATTACTATTTGCATATGCAGCTTTATACACCAGAAGCTAGTTACCCTTGTTACACTTGGACTGTGTGATGTAAAGCGAAGGAGAGTAAGGTACATCAATGATGTTTTTATTGGATGTTGATGATTTGTTAGTCGGTGGAGAGTTAAAGAGAGTAAAAGAAATACCGAACAGAATTATGAGGAGCCGAAAAACAAAGGGCAAAAAGACACGACAGGTGCAAAAACACCCTAAAAATTCTCAACAGCAAAGGTCCTGACTTAATACTGGCATTTAAAAAAAAAAAAAAACACACAATTTAATTAAGTTGTCTCGTAATAAGAAAAAGGGAAGTTGAGTACCTCTTTCTTAAAAAAAAAAAACAAAAAAAAACCTCTATATAATTCCAACAATAACCTTAATTTTTCTGTTTACACATTTAAGATAATCTACCGTTTCCCGTCTATTAAATCTCAGATATACAATTCAAATTCAGTTAGTCAATTGTGCACATAAAGCTGTAACAAGTAGGTTTAATTCATCTCAGTCAGAAAAATGGTTAACCAACAGATCTTCTTGTTTTAATCTGGATGACAATATCCAATGGGGGTAATAACAAAATTACCAGAGTTATCAAGAGCCTCAGTCCATGAGACAAAAGGACAAATCAGGAATGTTATTTCAAAGATGTCAAAAGATATATTTCAATTCCAATAATGGGGATATCATAGCAATAAAACAAGAAATAAATATGGGGTAATTGAAGATGTCACAAAGTCTGTACAAAAACGTGGTATAACCTAGCAAAGGAACAACACTTTTACTGTTGCTCTAATCTTGAAGTCGCCATGAGGCCATGAGGCCTTCCACAATGAGCTTTGCTCATACCTCATAGAACGTTTAAGACGGCCACTAGGGTAAGCTAAAATAGCGTTCTGTAAAAGAGTGTCCAGCAGAGTTTTGTATTGAAAACTCCTACAGGAAATGAAAGTAATCACTCCAGCGTTTTATTCCTTCTTACTTTATCATAGGCAAAAATTGTACGGATGTACAGTTTTTCACGGTGGACACTATTTAATGTTACACTAGCACCGGTTTGAGCAGAATTAATAACTCAATGTCGAACAACGTTGCATCAACGTATTTTTGCTTTTGGTCATCAACATGGCTGGCAAAGTGTTCTTACAACCGCTGTCATCAGTTGCCAAACCGAAAAAAAAAGAATAACAAAAGACGATCATAGGGCACTCAACAATTCAGTTATAAGTATCCTTGGCATAATTATATCATAATAACATTTGGAAATTGAAAAATTAAGATGTAAAAAAACGTATCACTATAAGACATTTTCTCAAAAACAAGTTCACCATAACTGAAATATGTAGAGAGCATATATCTCATTGAATTGGTAAATTTAGTGCTAAGGTAAAACTCATGCTGACTTCAAGATAACAAAAAACAGTTAGAACGTTGTTCTATTGCGTTGATTTACAATGTATTTGTACAGACTTTGTCTCGTGTGCATTTACTCCATATCCCTTCATTGCTTATTTTATGTACGAAAGCATATTGGGACAGCATGATTAAATTTATTTTGAAAATGCATTTTATTAT